>JAECUM010018898.1:0-59944 GCA_016617855.1 Megalonaias nervosa
CAGAGCGTTACATATTGAAGCGAACCTATACTCACCCACTATGTAAGTGTGGTTGACGCCATTTGAATCCCGTGCAGTACGACTCCTGGAGATAATATCAACCATACTCTCTGTTCCTTTGCCCTGAATTCCACACGTTTTATAGGCAAGTAACCCTTTCACAAATACAAATATATCAATTAACTTTTGTATTTGTTTATAAGTCTGGGTCGTTCAACTTGACTAAGAAGTGGACTATTGACGTCATAAAAGAGTGATCGACCTTAAATTCAAATTGTGTAAAATGTTACTTGTAAATTACTGAATCGTCACAATTGTAAAAACAAATATATACTTTTAAACACAGCTTTCCTTTTTTATAAGTCTTGTGTAGCATAAATTCGAATATTGACATGGTATGAAAATATATGCATTTTTGGATCTTAGGAAATAGGACTTAAAAGATTTCTAAATTTGATCCGCGGTGCAATAATGTCTGATGGGAAATTTTGCGAGTCCATTGGAGGTTTATATATATTTATCCATTTGATGCAGCAGAAAGGACCGTACTATCAACAGCTGTGCAGTGTTTTATATCCAGTTGTGAGACTTTGTTGGCTAATTAGCTTAAACCGAATGGGTTTTTTCTTTACTTTTTTCTTTCTTTCTTAAATAAGAAACCATCCCGTGATATAGTAAAAAACCTATTATCATATGTAGATGATTGCAGTTCGAAGCTTTATATTAATGATTAATCATGCCAACTACACGTGCATGCTTACCTATTCGAAATGGAAGACTGGCACTGGAATTTAAATTATCAAAGTACCACCTTATTGCTTCAACGTTCATGACAGATTGTAAGTCAACATTTGAACATATCCCATTCTTTGGTTCCTGAATCGAGAATATTCCAGCCACCATGACATCGCCTGGAATTTCAACTATATTTGGAAACGTGCCTCCTGTACTGAGTAGGGCGAAGAACACGACTGTTATAGCAACACATGGGCATGTACCCCACACGATAGCCATTTTATAAATTGTACTTCACCAATTTATTTGCTGAATATAAGAAACAGTTTTTCTTTGCTTTTCTTGTTTCATCCACACGATGTTTTCCATCACCAAAGAAATCCTCGTATGTTTTGGAAATAAACTTGAAAGCCTCCAATATAAATGCCCCCTGATGTGGAACGAAGCTGTAGGTAAACGAGACATTGTAAAGCTAGATCATAGGTAAATGTGTATAGAAATAATTGTCTTTGATTTCATCTTCGACTAATTGTTATGTGTTCTGCTTTATTCAGTTCCACTAAAGCCAGTCTATAGATAATTTATTAATTAAATATACACAATGCGTTCTTTAAGAATGGAATTCTTCCCAGCATTCACAAGGATATATATTATACAGATAATGGTAACCGGGGCTTTGTAAGGTAGAAGCGCTTTTGATATGAAATAGGAGACTGTTTTCCAAAACGGTGACTTAATATAATTCAGGCTTTGTTCTGTAACAGTGTTTAGAATCGCACAAACCAGGAAAGGGCATATAACTCAATTTTGTAGCACATTATTATCTTATAATCGTTTTTAATATTTCATAAACGCCAATATACAAGTACAACACAGTTTATTTTAGTCCACTACCCCAGATGGAAAGCATTCAAAGTCAAAGTCTTCATTGTCAACTACTTATCCTCAACAAGTATATTACAGAATATGATCTAGTTTCATAAATTGTCGGTCGATCTAAATAGCGTTTAAAATGCAATAAAGAGTTAATGTGACATGCACTTATGATCAAATTAAAATTGGCAACACCCACCCACCCCACCCCACCCCATTCTCGTGGACTGTATCCACAATCTGAAGAATTGGTTGTTATCTACTTCTATTGATAAACATACTATTCATAATCTGATCAAGATGGCTCCCAGCTTGTGTAGATGGAGCCCTGGTTTCAAGGGTAACCAGTCGACACAGGGAGAGACGAACCTAAATGACACAGGAACATTCGTACATTTGCATTCACAAAAAATTAGCAAAGGTGCGCATATATAAAACTAGATAGATACCACAAAACACGAGCTCCAAAAAATAAATATATTTCGGTATGATTATACTAAGATTTTGACCACTTAAAGTTAGCATAGGTACATGTTTCAACCGGCATCAGCATTAGAATATACATCAAAGTCTCGATGCATATATATATATATATATATATATATATATATATATATATATATATATATATATATATATATATATATATATATATATATACACACACACACAAGAAAACACTGAGCCTATCCGGATAAAATCAAACGTATCAAATGTTTGAGATAATTATTAGTATACAATTTAGCAAAGGTATTCGTAAATATCACATCTAAATCCACATGACTTTGTGTGCTGGAAATGAAATAATAAAAGTGACACAACGCACATTTTGAAGGTCCTGCATTAATGTCAGTCACAACCTAATTGTGGACGTGATGACGGGGAGACAGACGTTCAGACACAAGCACTGACCGGAATATAATTTAAATGAAGTACATGACCAATCTGAAATAAAAGTTTCATAACGAGCAGACATAATAAAACAAGCGTTTGAAGAAACAAAACTGTTGCCAATGTTAACATGTATAAATTTAACAAAGTGTTTGCAAATCATCGTAGGAAATCGTGTATATACAAATTGCATTTGATTGTAAATGCGTGCGTGTTTTTATGTACCAAAGTGTTGGCAAAATATTGTTTACGCATACATACCTGTCTTTGTACGCATGCATACCTATCTTTGAATTTTCAAATTCCCTAACGATCGACACCCTGTGTGAACTGGAACTACAAGTATCATAGCAAATCAACGCGAAATGAATGTAAAAAAGTAGGGCGTATATGCTATTGAATACATCAAAATTCTTAGAAAGATATTGACGTTCGAGTCAATCACAGCCAATGATCTCAGTGTTACATATATGTGTACGGCTTGTAGGGCAATTTGATTACAACCTGTGATACCCATGTTTACTTCCACAAATGGTCCAGTGAGTTTCAGTAGAGGCATTATGCTTACCTTTTTACGAACCTGTTAATGAAATAATGTACCTGTGAATCCAGGTGTGCGCAACAATTTACAGTCCCGCAATATGCGTGAATACTCGGTACGAATATAGTAGGTTGATCTTGAAAATTGCATCATCTCCCATACTCATGACGTCTATAGATGATGTGCAAGAACTTTAATGCAATTATTTATAATTTTCCTAAATATAGGGGACAATGCTATATCCCCAAATGAGCAAGGCTTATCCCGTGCAGAAAAAGTCTTCAGCAAGACATCATTATACCCATGCATTTCCTTCCATGTTGTCGCTTATCCCACAAGGCTTTAACACCAGCACAAATAGGTACCCACTAGGTCTGGCGTCATATTCAGATGATAGATAATAGTTTCTAAACAGTTTTACACGTTCACATGTTTCACTAACACATAATTCAATGATTTATATTTTATACCGCTGTCTTTTCTAGCACGTATAAGAAGCAACCGTAAATGATGTGTCAGCTATGCTACTTTTAACTGTAGTGCTTTTTATTACTTAGTTCCATATCGAAGCCAAAATCGTTATCGGAGTGTATATTTGAACTAATTATTATATACTTAACGACTTTTGTTTTAATTAATTGAATAATGCCGTTGGTTTTAATCAAGTGAATGTCGTTGAGGTTCTTGTGGATAGTGTCTTTAATCCCTTCATCTTGTAACAACTTATGGCCTTCTAAAGACTCGAAGCTCCTAGGTTCCTTCTTTCGTTATACCAATTGTCAGCACGCCATATATTTCACTACACCTAAATATTCTATTTCAGACTATTTTGTAATGTTATTTCAAAATCGTTTGCAGAAAATTCATAGAGTTCACAACATACTAAGAAACCATTGCCAGCGTACCATCACCAATGTTTCCCCGCTTCGTTTTGAAACTAGGATAGCTGAACTGTGGTATTGTCGACATCTGCTGATGACTTCTATGAAAATTAAGAGTAACGGAATAGGGCAAGAAAGTAACTTTTTCGTATATTAAAGCGACTGTATGCAGCAAATTTCGTTGACGCGTACAGTGTTATCTACAGTAGTTTTATTGTTTTACCCCGAGTAACGAAATATCGAGTAACAGTTGCATCTCATTTTAAATCGTTCGCAGCGAGATACCAATATTTAACTATGTACACGGGTTCTTTAACCTTAGGTCTGGCACTTGTTTCTGTAGTATTTATAGGATGCATATTCAATATGCGGGCACAATGGTTAAAAAACTAGTTATGTAGGATCTACTCTGCCGACAGTTTTACTACAGCAATAGGTTTAAGGACTAATTTGCTTTATATTATTACTAAATTATATTTCTATTTCTTTTCATACTTCGAAAGTATCGTGTGGATGTACTATTTAAGTTTCATCTTTGATATTTTGACTTCCGGTAAGCTATGTCGTGTTTGAGGTTTGAAAAATAGTTTACTGTTTAACACTGTTATATTGAAGTTTACGGTTAAATGAAGAATGTTTATTTTATATTTTTGGTGTTATTGATCGGCTGTATATATTTGGTTATTAGTACTGACACTTATTCTGTATATCATGATATCTAGTTTGGTATCTAGTTTTAGCTGACAGCATAGCCTCCAAGCCTGCAAAAGGGCGATATAACTGTCAGCAGGGCCTCCAGTCTGAACAGGGACAACATGAGTGACATCATAGCTCCATTTATGGCTAAATGTCAAAATTGATGCAAACAGGGCAACATAGCTGGCAACGGGGCAACATATTCGGCATTGAAGCACCATAGCTGGCAACGAGGATGACGTCATAGCGGCATGATCGAAAAGAGGATGAAGGAGCCAGACGACGCATGCGATCAAAGGATGTGCATCTTGAACTGTGTGATCTGCATCTTTAACGGCTACATGATCCACACGCACCTTTTAATTAAAAGCATACAAGTTATGGTGAATACAAAACTAGATTAGTTGTATATGTCAACATCAGCATGGTATCACCCATTGAAATTGTACATATATTTATCGGAGGGTATAGATTTAGCATTTGTTTTTATATGGTGTCGTGTAAGGCTATGCATATAGTGTCCCGGTTTTATATCTTGTTAGAGTATTTGGAGGGGGGGGGGTACTTTTTTCATTCTTTGTTACTAAAATATTTATATTCAGAGTTACATTACAATACATCATTCTTTAATCTGATAGAAGTGGAGGCAATTTTGAATCTTTACTTTTGGTCTTACTCCTTGATAATACTGTTCCTGTTCCAGGCATGCGTTGTCTGTATTCACATTTCAGTAAAGCTAAAATGGAAACAATATATCCATAACTATCAATGAGAGCAATGTTTTTTTAATGCAAACGATCATTACGTAAAGTACACATCACGCGTACAAATTTGAAATTTACATATATTGATAATCTTGTAAATATGACACTATAAACGCTTACAATAGCAAATTTCTAATCAACGTCCAATCTGTTTTTACCACCATATACTTAACATTATGTTAGTCATCCCTTTTGTCAGGAAGGAGCAAAGTACGTGTTCGCAGTCGTGTTTGGACGAGCCCACTAAACAATGAAAAAGGGCTGTCATGCTCTAAATATTTTATTCTACTGTATTTACAACACGCTCTAAATAGTTTATTCTTCTGTATATGCATCAGCACGCAAGATTTAATTTCCGTTTACCAAGCTTTTCGAATTTGCATTTTAACTACTTTAACTGGAAATTGTTTTGCACAGCATTCATTCATTAATTCATTCTTTCTTTATTTCTTTCTTTCTTTACATAATTTGAGAGTATCGCTCAAAGCCTTATGAAGACATCTTAACAATGAACAATAATATGTGGCCCTGTATATGACTCAAATGTTGAAACCGTGCAATAAATCAAAGTACGTAATTGCTATCTGTTTCCAAATACACTTTAACCGTGCCTCTATAACTAGTGCCAACTGGCGGTCCACTGATTCATTTAAATGTATTCTCTCTCTCTCTCTCTCTCTCTCTCTCTCTCTCTCTCTTACACGCTTCAGAGTTGGCCAACTTGTAGTAATTTAAATTCATGCGATCTTCACCCGTACGCGGTGCATGACCATACTGAGCTTGTAATTTGCATATATCTACAAATAACTACTCGTTGTCGTACAAAGTTACAGCGCATCAAACAACAACAAAAACGGAATTGTCGCATCGCTAAATAACGGTTTTGCTGTAAACAGACAACCTTATCCAGTCACACCAGATACATTTCTAAACCCTAGCAAGAAATTTCCACTGTTTATTAACGTTGCACACATGCATTCACCCGGACTCGCCTTGACCTTTTACGTTGCTACAAATTGCTGTCACGCAGACTTTGTCTTCATACCATAAATGACAACAACAAAGTCACTGCTCTTAAAAGTTAGCATTGCGCTTTATATTCACTATATCACGACGTAACTATAGTGATATTCAAATCGTGCTTCTACAACAAATGGATACGGTGGAGTGCAGAGGTACTACATTGCTCGTCTTGAGGGCTATAGAAAGGGGGCTAAGAAGGAGTTTTACCGTATATGATGAAAACTTTATGCGCATTCAGCCAAGTTCTTTGGGTGAAATTAATCTATTTGCAAAATTAACTAAAATCTATTGTTTCTAAAATCAGATATTTGCGCCAGTGAGTGTGTGTGGGGGTGGGGTGGGGGGATTTTGATTTTTAACGTAGCTTTACTAATTTTTCAATTTATTGCTATGACATCTGCAGTGTGGCAGTTTATAGCGATGTACAGCACTGGGGCATATATCATCACGTCCCACACAGTCACACTAACCTCTTAATGCTGAGCGATAATGAGGCAGCTGCTAGTACCATTTTTGTAAGTATTTGGTACGACTAGGCCGGGGTTCAAAGCTGCTACCTCTCGCATCCGAGCCCGACGCTCTAACCAATTAGGTTACAGGAGTGGTCTCAGATGCTTTAAATTTTCAATTTCGAAGAACAATATTATATATGGCTTAATTTATTTTATTTCATAGTCAGCATTACTACATTGATAGGCTCATAGTAGTCCTAAATATTTTATTAGACAAAAGCTTTCAATGGGCATGTGTACTGGGAATATTATCTATTCGACATAAGTTGAAGGACCAACATTTTGAACTACATGGATGGCTATCTACAGGTCAAGCAATCCTTTAAACATCATATAATGGGATCTAATATTATGAATGGCTAAGTCAATAAACGGCTAGCTATCGTTCACATTGTTCATGCCAAAAACGCTTTGATTTTAACGAAACAGCATCTGGTAGCATTAGTAACAGAGTATAGTAGAGTAGTATATATATATATATATATATATATATATATATATATATATATATATATATATATATATCTGTGTATGTGCAATAGTATAGGTGTAATCGACTACTAATGAATGTGAGCTATTTGCGTGTTTAGATATTATTATTTTAAGAGTTCGTATCTCCATCGATATGTACGTCAGCGTGTTTACACGAGAATTTCTGTCCTTCTTCATGACTGTATATATGTCTGTCTGTATATGCAATTCGTCTTGACGTGCAATTGCACCACAATGTTACCGTTGGGTGGCTGAATTACGCAGACATGTGTGCGGATCAGTATGAAATGATAAATGGATGGATGGATACATGGATGGATGAATGAATCAAAGCATTGATTGCCGGATGAATGAGCAAATGTAAATAAATGCAGAAACGAATGAATAAATTACTGATTGTTGGATTTAGGTATATACTTATGGTATTTTTCCTACATTAATACGGACATATTTCATCGTGTGATACGAAGATCTTTAAATTATATCTTTGTTAGTACCACATTATGAAATATGTATAGTATTAACGCAGGAGAAGACAATTTTATTTTTATTATATCTAAAACTTACTCCATAATCGAAGTGTAGAAGATTAAATTCGCTCTTCGGCACAACACTCTCAACCCTATCCTCTTTTCGTAAATTCATCTCACTATTATAGCTTGGTTGACATAATCTTTGGCAGTAAATTACATTTTTGTCTTTTTGTATACAATTTGACATTAACTGAAAACAATTCAAGTACGATACAACATAGCATCACAACGAGTTTTTCATTATTGTCAGGATGTAAGAGGAAATAACCTCAGAAGGACTGAAGGGCGTCTGTTCAAATTTCTTTATCAAAGATTAATTTCAATGTCTGAAATGTAAGCAATTTCTATTTATTTGTTCTAGCTCATTAAGTGCTCGCTTTTGTTGATGCAGATTAACCTTTTAACGGCGCAGTAAAAAAAAAACAAACTGTGACGCAAATTTATCGAGCTAATTACGCTCCTTCTCAGGGAAAAAACGAGAATTACAACCGGGTGAATACTGGTGCCTGACTGTAATGTTGTCGTGTACGATCTGTATCGGTTCAGCCCTGGTGATATTCTATAGCGGCTTCTCGAATGGACTTAGTGAACGTTCCGTTAAGTTCTAATGGTTGTCGAGTATCATCTTTGTTTTGATGTGATTGCCTCACTTATTTATACAATTTGCATAAATTAGGTATCAAAGGACACTCTTTTCAAATGCACCGGATCTTCGAGAGATTCTTTCTGTCAATAAAATCATGCAGAAAGCAAACATTACAAGTGCCGGTACTTCATCTTAGATGAACTAAGTGCAAATGATGTCTAGAAATCCATTTTGCAATGTGGACGTCAAAAATAAAGAACAATTACAAAATTAAAAACGTAAATAAAATATGTGTTTACCTTCTGCTTCATTGTGGTATAAATAAACGCACATACATTATTACTAAAAGAATACGAAAATTATGAAACAAACACATCTGCAAACTATACTGAGCAAACTATCTACATTAAGACTAGAACTCTACGTGCACAAATTGTATTTTTTTGCTGTCCTTCGCCTTGACAATGAGATCAGTGAATCTATGTATAAGTGAAATCCTACATACTTATTCTCTAGAGCTCGACTTGTGCATAAACTAGTGCACTAAAATTTACACTACTTATTGCACATTAGTGCACAAGATGTTGCACTATACAAAACAACGCACTGGACTGTAGTGAACAAGGTTGTTCACTATTGCGAATAGGGTAATGCACTGTAGTGTAAAACAGTTTACTATAATAAACAACGTTGTACAAATTTATCAAAAATGAGTTAGTTGCCTACACAGAAGCGATAGGACTCACTCCGGTGTTTATAAATGTAATGATAAAGGACTACAGTACTAAAGGGCAGTCCGTTTTCATATAGGGTTTGATAGCACATTAGATAATATTGTTATGATGATAACTTTGATTATATTGATGATGATGATAATCCATTGCAACAGAAAAGATGTCACTTTGACTCTATTTCTTTCTATCTAATCAAATTAATATCAGTAGAAGTAGTAGCTAAGATGGTCAAAGTAATACTGGTAGTAAGAAATAGGGAATGCTACGTGAGAGCCAAACGAGGGTCCCTCTGTTAAATAGGGTCAAAATGTGATAGAGCCAAATGCGAATTTAACACAGACACACTAATGACGGAGATGAGGTTATGCACTGGAATGGAAATACCATATTTGACGTCATAGATTATACTCACTAAATTTATGCTTGTGTGACAGCCAGCAAGTTTACATCAAAATATTTGCCCTCGATCTAGCACGATTCGGTCTATATGTAGCATGTTGGAGACAAAATTGTGTGTAGCTGTACTTTGTCCCAGAACAACACTGAAATACAAAATGTGAGTACTTTGTCTCCCAGCAAAACAAGGAAACAAGGCTGACGTTTAACCAAATGACAGAACAATGAGATCATTCACTGCTACCATAATAGCCCTTTAAATGATTACATTTCTTTACTCTAGATTCAGAACATCAGTCAAAATATAAGTATCTTCCAAGGATAAAAAATGAACGAATTTTAAAATGAAGCTAAGAAACATTTTCTCTTTTTCCTCTTTATTGGGACACTTTGTAGACCAATGTCTTTTTCATGACAATGATAATCGAGATCTTTACGTTTGTGTCTCTTTTCTCATGTCGTAGTGGTATTCTTTAATGTCGGAGTACTATGATAGAGTGTTTGAGAGGTACCCCTGACAAATCTAACGTAATTATTGTATCATCTTGAAATCATGAAACGATCATATCATTCCTAGGAAACCAGAAGCTACGTTTACAATCAGAAAAGTATTAAAGGTTCACGCTAGCCATGGAGATGTACATCCACATGATTGAGAGAATCAAGGTCAGTCAACAAAGTCATTTGATAGCTTATTAAGCTGATTTTCAAAATCCAATTACCTTAAACGCAAATTCCAGAAACGTTCTAACTGTTATGCTTAAACAGGTCATTATCAGTCCTTTAGTTTTATATTTCTGTATGAGATTCTCTCTGGGATTTTTTCTTTTACGTTGGTGAGAGTTTTTGTCGCTGTATTGGTCGCCTTTAATTGTAGGTTCAAGAGCAAACTCGCACTAGTGTCTTAATGATGTTTGTAAGTTAGAGATCCTAAATGGAAGGATCTTATGCCAGACCGATGGATACAAATGCAACTATTTGGTTTCGTACTAATCAAAATCTGGCTACTAGTTGTTCTAAATTTTTGGTAAAGTAGCCAGACTTTTCTTATACATAACAAATCTACGATCTTGGAGAGCTTGTGCATTTTTCATAAATCGACTTACTTCAGTTTACGTAAGGTATGGAGTGAAACTAGGGCTGTGTCCGCCTATAGCTGAATTTCATTTCTCTCAGAAAAAAAAATAAAACAAATATTCATCAAATCTTATGATAATTTCAACAATTTGATAGGGTTATTGTATATAGTGAGAAAGTAATCATTTAAAGTTAATTGTTTAACTCATAATAGTAACATACTCAGTGTTGAGTCAGACAAATTATATTTGTCTTTTCTTGCAAATATATATCTTCTATATAGAAATTTATTAATGGAAAAAGAACAATAACTACAGTTTACATAATGTATGCGCAGGAATCCAATGCAAACAGGACTCTCTCTCTCTCTCTCTCTCTCTCTCTCTCTCTCTCTCTCTCTTCAGAGCTGGCATACTAGTAAAAATTTAATTTCCGAGGAACTTCACACAGACGCTGTACATGACCTACTGAGCTTGTAATTTTACATATATCTACAACTACCTACTCGTTTTAGAGCAAAGTCACAGCACATCAAACAACAACATAAACAAAATTGTCGCATCGCTAAAACACGGTTTAGCTGTAAACAGACAACCTTATCCAGTTACACCAGATACATGTATAAAGTCTAATAACGAATTGCTGCTTTTTATCAATGTGCACACATGCATGTACCCGGGCTCACCTTGACATTTTACGTCGCTACAAATCACTGTCATGCAGACTTTCCCATAATATCATAATGAAACAACAAAGTCACCGCTCTTAAAAGTTAGTATTGTGCTTTACATGCACTGTATCGCAACCTAACTTACATGATGTTCAAATCGCGCTTCTACAACAAATGGATACGGTGGAGTGTAGGGGTACTACAATGCTCGTCTTAGGAACGGTAGAGAAGGGGTTAATTGGGAGTTATACCGTATGTAATTCACATTTGGGGGCATTCATCCAGCTTCCTTGGGTCAAATTATTATATTGGTAAAATCCACTCCAATATATTGTTCCTCAAATCACCTGCTTGCCTGTGTGCCTGCGTGCATGTGTGTGTGTGTGATTTGGAGTTTTAACCTTGCTTGAACAATTGTCAGTCATAACGCTACGATATTTGCATTGTGGCAGTTTATAGTCATGTCTAGTATTAGAGCATCATGCCGCAGAGATGTAGCATCATGTCCCATCCAGGCATACTAACCTCTTAATGACGATCACCAAGCGAGGCAGCTGCTAGTACCATTTTAATATTTCTCTGGTATAACTAGGCCGGGGTTGAAACACGCGAACTCCTATATCCGAGGCAAACGATCTAACCGCTTAGGCCACCGGAGCAGTTTCAGATGCTTGCAATTTTAAATTTCGAAGAAAAATATTATATATGGTAAATTTATTGTATTTCAATTTCACCCTTACTACATTGACAGGCTTCTATTAGCCCTAGATATTTTATTTGACAAAAGCTTTCAATGGGTGTGTCGACTTGGACTATTATCTATTCGAGATGTCTCGAAGGACCGACATTTTGAATTACATGGATGGCTGCCTACAGGTCAGGCAATCCTTTCAACAGCTTATAAGTGGATCTATTATTATTAATAGCTAAGTCAATAAACGACTAGAGAGCGTGTACATCAACAGTTTCATGCCAACGACGCTTTTATGTAACGAAATAAGAACTGATAGGTAGCATTAGCAACAAAACATATATATATATATATATATATATATATATATATATATATATATATATATATATATGTGTGTGTGTGTGTGTGTGTGTGTGTGTGTGTGTGTGTGTAATATTTTAGGCGTAATCCACTACTAATGAATGTGAGCTATTTGATGTCTTTAGATATTCATGTTTTAAGAGTTCGTCTCTCCATCAATATGCATGTCAGAGCCTTTGTTTGAAGTATCAGCCTTTCTGTACGTGAATTTATTTATTTATTGTTATTATTATTAGTATTATTATTATTATTATTATTATTATTATTATTATTATTATTATCATCTTAAAATTTTTAGATAATATGTTTCACAAACGCCAACATACAACTGATAGCTTATTTTACTCCACTATCCCTCATGGCTTGTCAAAGTCTTCATTGTCAAATTCTTATCCTCAAGACTTATATTACAGAATATGATCAAGTTACATAAATCATCAGTCGATGAAAATAGCGTTTAAAATGCAATAAAAGTTAGTTTGGCATGCACTTATGATCATATGACAATTGGCAAGACGACCCTTCGCCGTTCTCGTGGACTGTATGCACAATCTGAATAATTGGCTGTTATCTACTTATACTGATAAACATATTATTATATGCTCATGTTTGTCTCCGTTAACTTTACATTGTCAGAATCGTGCAATATTTTACAATATTGCATACCGTCATATTGCACTCACGTGCACAACACTTGCGCCCAGTAGTAGTGTAGTGTATTAGGAACTACTTTGTAAACAAATCAAGTACACTCATGTAGTAGACACTTTACATTTCGGTTGATTAAGTTTGTTTCTGAATGAACTAAAGCAGCTGCTTCGTGGACTGCCACATCGTAGCTTTGCAATATGCCGCGTTAACCTTTTTGATACAATGCTTCGGATTTAGGCTAGCAATAGACGCCAGACAAGTTATACGATTGCTTGGGTCCCTACAAATAGCATGCAAGTGACAAGGCATAAACGTGTCTTCTTTAGCTGGTAATAAGAATGGCAAAAAATATACTTACAGTTTTAAATCCTGAATTTCCTCTGAATGTACTTTCTTAGTTTTGCAAATCCGAATTACATGAGCTATATGATGGGTTCTAAAGCTTGATTACACATTTCGAAATTGTACTGTAATTTCGACAGCATTCTAAGTGCAATAACAGCCCCCTTGCTGCACTCAAAATGAAATATTCATATTCCATAGCGTCCTTGTGATAACTGCAATTGAAACAGTTCATATTTTTCCCACATTATGAATCTAAATATGCAATGACAGAACAGAAACACATGCAGATGAGTCAAGACGCTGCTCCCTCGCTGCACAAATCAGATGTTACTTAATGTAGAATTGACACAGATAATTCCAGTCCATAATCCCAAAATTTAGTAGAATCGACAAAAATACCAGGATCTCTTCGTCCAAGACCAAATGGAAAAATTGTTGCAATGAGCATTCGTTCGCAATCTGACTCTAACTTTCAATTTTCGGTAGAGCAAAACTATTTCTTTCGAAAGAAATGATGTGCGCTCGACTAAGTTCAAATTTAGCTCGGCGGAGTTATGTGCGCATTAGTATTGTTGTTGTGTACTGATGAATCTCCGCTCGTGTATTTAGATCAGAATACAGCATAAATTCAGTTACTTTGTTTCTTGTAGTGCATTTTGATTTAAATACTTACGCCGTATGTAGAATAAGAAAATGAGTATATCATAAAATGGTTACTGCATTTGTATGGGAAAACGTGAACTCATTTTGTTGGATGGATATACTGCACTCCCAAGGTCGTGCAGTATATCAATCTGAAAAACTCGTTCATATTTTCCCATATAAATGTATTAATCAATAATTATTTAATATCTGATCACCATCGCTCTCAACTTGTGTAGATGGAGGTTTCAAGGATAACCGATCGACACAAGAAGGGATGAACCCAAATGACACAGAAAGCAGACATAATAAAATCAACCAGCTGATACTGGAGACGGTAAAAAAAGCAAACGTTTGAAGAAAGAAAATTGTTGCCAATGTAAATATGTATGAAATAAAGTGTTTGCAAATCATCGTATGAAATCGTGTATATGCAAATTGCAATGTTTGTCAATGCGTGGGTGTTTTTATGTACCAGAGTGTTTACATCGTTTACGCATACATACCTATCTATGTACGCATACATACCTGTCTTTGTATTTTCAAATTCCCTAACAGTTGACAGTCTGTTCACAGATGGAACTACAAGAATCGTCGGTAATCAACGCGAAATGAATTTTATAAAGGAGGGAATATATGCTACTGAATACACACAATTTGTGAAAGAAACTGACGTTCCAGTCAATCACAGTAAATAATGTCACTCTTCCATACGCGTGTACCGGTTTGTAGGACAATTTGATTACAACCGGTAATACCCATATTTTTATCAGCAATGGTCTGCTGATTTTCAAAAGAACCATTTTGCTTACCTTTTTATTTAACCCCTTAGTGAAACCTGTTAAGCACCGTTTTCCAGCCTAGTAATATGCAAAAATACTCCCTAAGAATATAGTAGGTTAATCGAGACATCTGTATGATCTCGACTGGTCATGTTCAATGGTTAAGTGTCGAGTCATCTGCGGATGTCGCATCCTCGTAAGAGACTGTACATCCTTCATGACTAACGTGTTATACATATCATGTTTTCACCAATCATCTAAAATGAAAACATATATTGAGAATAAATACTGCAGCTTCTCTTTATATTGTGAAAAGATTATATATATGTGTGTGTGTGTGTGTGTGTGTGTGTGTGTGTGTATATATATATATATATATATATATATATATATATATATATATATATATAAATTCAATAAACTGACGACGAACAGTGCAAAACTAGTATCTAAATGGCCTAAGCGCTTTCGACTCTTAATGAGTCTTTCTCAAAGGCATATACAAAACATAGACAAAACAAACAAATGAAACACAAAAACCGTTGTGTTTGCAAAACTCTACATATCTGTTTCTACATGAATTAAACCTTTAAATGTATTATGTTTTAACCAGCTTATATCAACTTGTTGCGGATACTGGAAAATACTAGTTCTAACCTAGAAATCGATAAGCCATAGCGACATCTATTACTTTGTGTACGTTTATGTAAGCGCAAAATAAATCCCGATCTTTCATTCTTATAGTAGTAAGTGAAGGCTACTAAGAAAATTTAGAAAAGTTTTGAAAAGGAAATGTGACGGCTGCAAAGGATAATTCCACTTGTGCATGGCTGTCTTTTTCTAGACTTCTTGGTTTAAACCGCTTGGTTTCAATGTTTTAAGGATGCGTATCCAGTAAGATTCCTTTTCCTTCCTAGTTTCGGAACTCACGTTGGGGTTGTTAGCAATTGCGATAAGCGTTATATCACTGAATGTGTGGCCAGGGGAGGAGAAGTGTTCTGCGACCGGGCTTCTGCACAGCTTCTTTGTCATCCAATCAGATCTATGAAGGTTGATCCTTTTGTGTAGCTTTTCAGTTTCTCCGACATACTGAAGGCTACAGATCTTACATGTGATGAGATAAATTACATTCTCTGTTTTGCATGTTTTGTTTGGACCATGTATGTTTAGGTTTTCTCTAGTTACTGTGCTAGTAAATGTCCTGGTGTCTATCATATGTTGACAGGTTTTGCATTTTTTATCGCCACAGGGACCAGATTGACCAGGGTGGTCTTGACTAGTGATTGGCGTAGGCTTCGCCCTGACTAGAATGTCCTTGAGGTTTTTTGGTCTCCAGTAGGCTATTACAGGTTTGTTCGGAAGGATTAGCTTTAGTACGTCCGACGATTCCACGATGGGCCAGTGTTTCGCGATGATTTTACCTACTTAAGGGTTTTCTGGATGGTAGGTCAGGATATATGGTATCCGATCAGCCTTTTCCTTCTTTCCATATTTTAGTAGGTAATCGCGGTTTGTTTGTTTAGCCCTTTGGGTTACCTCCGCAATCAGGTCTTTGTCGTAGCCTCGGTAAACTAAATGTTTAGATAGCTCTTCAGACCTTTCTAGGAATGTTTCGTCGTCGGAGCAAATTCTGCGTATCCTCAGTGCCTGGCTATATGGAATGTTCCTAATGCAGTATATAACGGATATTTCATTCTTATAGTATTAATTGAAGGCCACTAAGAAAATTTAGAAAAGTTTTGAAAAGGAAATGTGTCGGCTGCAAAGGATAATTCTACTTGTGCATGGCTGTCTTTATCTAGTCTTCTTGGTTTAAACCGCTTGGTTTCAATGTTTGAAGGCGCAATATCCAGTACGATTCCTTTCTTTCCTGGTTTCCGAACTCAAGTTGGGGTTGTGAGCAATTGCAATAAGTGTTATATCACTGAACGTGTAGCCAAGGGAGGAGAAGTGTTCTGCGACCGGGCTTCTGTGCAGCTTCTTTGTCATCCAATCAGATCTATGAAGGTTGATCCTTTCGTGTAGCTTTTCAGTTTCTCCGACATACTGAAGGCTACAGATCTTACATGTGATGAGATAAATTACATCCTCTGTGTTGCACGTTTTGTTTGGACCATGTATGTTTAGTTTTTCTTTAGTTACTGTGCTAGAAAATGCCCTGGTGTCTATCATATGTTGACAGGTTTTGCATCTTTTATCGCCACAGGGGCCAGATTGACTCAGGTGGTCTTGATTAGAGATTGGCAATAGCTTCGCCCTGACTAGTATGTCCTTGAGGAATTTTGGTCTCCAGTAGGCTACTACAGGTTTGTTCGGAAGGATTAACTTTAGCGCATCCGACGATTCTACGGTTGGCCAGTGTTTCGCGATGATTTTACCTACTTTGGGGTTGTCTGGATGGATGGTAGGTTAGGATAAATTTTATCCTATCAGCCTTTTCCTTCTTTGCATATTTTATATATATTTCTGTTATAAAAATTAGTTTATATAGAGGATCTCAAATGGGCAATAATTTAATATTGAATGTATGAAGCGAGTTGAATAATGCCCAGCGTTTGCGAGCCAAGGCTATATTAATATAAAATATTTACCCGTTTGAATTTCTTTTTATCACATAGTTTTTATTTCAGTGGCAATTATTTACATATAAAGAAGAACGAATAATTTCGTTCATTCTGACAAGACAATGGACCTTTCATTTGTTGTGCGTAAATGTAGTCCGAAGCAAAGGTGAAGTAGTAATAGTAGACTGTACATTTTTGAAAATTATAAGTCCAAGAACAAGCGTCTATCCGAACAAACAGAACATTTTATAACGACAAAATAATTTTTCAAGACAGAAAAATCATTGAGTGTGATGTCACAAAGTTTGATCCGGTTAACAATAGGCCTTGGGTACATGCTTACCCTAAAATGACACTTACACAACTAAACATTAATTTGTTGCGATGTTCATGTGAAATAGGATTACTGGATGCAGAAATTCCTAAATTTACTGTAATGTGTGTGTTACCATATTTTCAGTATTTGACTTGGAACAGTAGACTGTACAGAAGACGTAAACAAATTTCTTTTTGAGTCGGATTTGCATCACATGTTTACTGCGTTGGGAGGCCGGTTTATGTCAAAATTCTTCTAAGAACAGAAGTGAGTTTATTTACTGCTGTAAGTTAGCATTTAAACCACGCCTGTATATAGAGTGGATTCAATATTACAAATACACCGCCCCCTCCCCCGCCCCACACTCTCTCGATCATGAGAAATATCTTTAGTTTTACTTCTTGTTATTGTTCTTGACTTGGAGTTTTACGCCATTTTTCTTATGATGATATTATTATACATAAGACAAACCCCTGTGGGGGAAAATTGTCCATATTCAGACAGCCGAGATAATTTTTTCTCAATTTCCTTTCGCGAGACGAGTTAAAATATAGCTGCCAAAATTTCATTGAAAATTAAACATTCCAGAAGGCGGGCTTAAAAATGTTTTCCCGCGATCGCAGCCAATCAGTAAAGAGAAAATTGCACAATAATTTCATGGGCTTTTTTAGAGCTGTCAGAATCCCATAAAGGGATATGTTCAGATGTTATACTATCAAAAATAGTAATCTGCACACGCTATAGACAAAGTGTTCCGACTATGTTATAATATATGATTCGATGTGGGAGCAAGAAGGTATCTCACTGTTGGCAGCTTGTCCTCATCGATGTTTGTCTTCACTCTTTCATGTTATATTGCATGAAATGTTCAATATCGAAGAAATCATAAAAAGCGTAACATGTACTATTTATTCCTATAGCCTATTACATGTTAGTAGAAATATGATATATCTGGTGCTCAAATTACAATTAGCATTAATCCTTCTATTTTATGATGTATCGTGCCCTTGGGGTTCAAACGGGAATTAACATGGGGGAGAAACTTGGGGCTCAAACGAGAAACTAACATTGGGAGAAAAAAGTGTTGAAAGGGTCAATTGTTCTCATTCTTCAGTTTCATAAAGGGGTAGTGATATATTTATTGTTGACTGACTGCAGGCAGTAGCATTTGCTTTATACCCACACCTAAGTTTAAGAGATGTCATGGTTTGCAGTAAATTGACAATATAAAAACTGTCACATTTCTCAACAAACTTAGATGGACAAAAAATTCAACTGGACGTAAACGTGTTAAAGTCGTGCAGATCCGGTATATAAATATTGCATTTTGCACAATAATTTTGTATTCCTGCTATCTAGAGTCTAGAGTGGTCATATTTAAATTTATAGAAAAGATTATTTTTCAGTGCAACTTTCATACAACGTATTTTGCATTGAATGGAAGTCAACACCCTACGCACGACCAAGAAAAATACCTGAGATGGTTTTTTATGCTAGTTTGTGAAATCGAATGTTGTTGTCAATGTATCAAATTATCACGAGGAGTGTGAAAAGCGGATACAATACATAACCTTAGAGATATCGGCACGAATGAGGATAATCACACAAACGTACAGTCTGGATAATTTTTCAGTGAGTGAGTTTCAGATTTGAATTTATTGAGAACAATAAAACACCCATGCTTCCTACATGTTATGAAAATTAGTTTAACCTTGACAGAAGTTATAAAATAAGCTTTCTTACCTGGTATATGCCATTGTTTGGTTTATTAAAGCACATACATGTAAGTACGTTATTTAGTGCCGTGTTATTTGACGTAAAGTTACTTGCCCACGGCAGCCTTAAAGTTAATTTGAATTGTTATTAATATTAATATTTATAACTCTATCTTCACACTTCTTGAAGATAATGTAGGAAAATATGTTACCTTGCCTTCTCAGGCGTACTTGCGTGCGCATGTAAAGTATAGCAACCCCTTCTACGCCGTTTGAAATAGAGACTGCAATTTTTGGGATGTGATTGGAGGCGGTTTGTCGATTTCCACAAAAATGGAATTTTGATCTAACCGCCCCAATGTGGAACAAGAAAGTTTTGGACATTTGTACATACATGTATGTTTGATTGGTAGTTGCAACTAAGACATTCCTTTACCGATAACTGCAATCTCACCACTGTCCACAGTCGTTCGTGTCTCGGAATCGGCCAATGTGTGTGTGTGAGAAAGCTTGCCAGTGGGTCTTTGGTTCTTCCTGGGGTATCTCCGGGTTCTTCCTCCACCAGTAATACTGGCCGCCATGTATAGCCGATGTTGCCTTCAGAATGACGTTAGACCCCAAAACAATAACAAAAACATAGCTAAGACAAGCATATGTATAATTTAATGCACAATTCACTAGTACTAATACTACTACTGCAACTACTACTTTATTATTATTATTATTATTATTATTATTATTATTATTATTATTATTATTATTATAAGCATTAGTGTATTAGTATTGGTAATGGAATTTGTAGTAATAGCAGTAATAGTATTAGTAGCTATTGCAATAGTAGCAGTAGTAGTAGTTGCAGTATGATCGATGGTATATGGATTATATATGTCTATGTTGTTACGGTTATCAAGTCATTATCCTGTAGCGGTGAGATACATAATCTATACACTAATTTGTTTTGTCTTCGGCAATCTTGAGCAATTTAATTCAGCACTGAGCTTACGCGACCATGTACCGCCATATTATATAAGCATCTGGCTAGGCATGCAGACAGGTAGGAAAATAAGTACGTTGAAGTATGAAGTAATGCTCCCGGAAAATAATAGGCATTACAAACGAAATCGATTAGTTAATTGTATAGAAGTCATGGTAAACATTCTTGGGGATAATCAAGGTTAACATGTATGCATTAAAACAAACATTTGCAGGTCATCGTAGAAATTAATGTACGTGCACATTGCATTCTTCTGCACGTGCGCGCGTACGTTTACATGCAAATGCCTTGACGTGATATTGCTCACGCTTACACAACTATCTTGGTATTGTCGAAGAGTCTCGTCATCGATATCCTGTGCTGATATTATGTTGGTTAAACCAGACAGTGGTGTGGGAAATACAAGTATCATAGTAAATAAGCACGAAATCAAACTGATAAAAGAACTCATATTCTAGTAAATGTACTCATTCGAACAAAGAAACTGACGCTTCTGCTTTTGACAGTAATTTGAAAAACGTTTTACATAAAAAGGTGAGGCCGGATAGATTAAGTTGCCTACAGTCGGTGATGTATAATATTCAATATTCAACGGTCTGATTAATTTCTAAAGAGGTATCGTGCTCAAATGGCAATGATATGATAATGATCCTGTACGTCTTTATGAAACCGTTAAGTCAATAGGTACTAGTTTGGAAATAGACACGCGCACCTATACTTCGTCTACAATTTGATACAGAGGTGAAAGGTAAAGTGGAATAAAATATCTCTGCAAACGAATATGGGCAACGTTTCCCACCCTAATATGATGCTTGCAAACGTCTTATTAATACACCAGGATGTGAATAATGTATAACCTCACGGTGAATAACAGATGCCGTAAACAAAACATATATATGTATTATAATGATAAATTTTACGTTCAATTTGATCCATGTAATTGTTAAGAAAATGTTTAAATTGGAATCCTTCATTCTGTAGAAGGTGTTTGGGAACACACGATTGACGGTGATGTTGAATTTATCAGCTTTGCTCATCGTAACATATTATGAGTCATTTACTTTTCCTGCTCGATTCAACCTGGAAGCGAATCATCAGCAATGCCAAGATTATGTCCAATCTTCACGTATCAACTGGTTGAAAGATTGAAATCCCTTCTAATGTTACCGGAGGTATTTTTTAATAGTTGTTGTTATGCAAGATCTACACCTCCGCACGTCCTTTCAACTAACCTCTTCAAATGTTTGCCGAAGACATCTGAATCTACAACTATATTCGTATGTCGATAGATCAACTTGAAAAATTAATTACTGGATTGAGGATTGACCAGGTTTGCACAATAGTATAAAATAAAAATATATCAATATCGTCATTTATATCAAACATATTGTATGGTGTTTTGTCCGTGCTTGAGTTTACAAGTTTAGTCTAACTGACTGCAGTCATGACTGAGGATTTTGCCTTCCTGATTTCAGTCTTTAAATTCAAGACCTGCCTCTGTTTACAAATTAGTGATTTTTGCATTAGGTTACTAGTTTTCCAGAAAATATGATTGAGCCATAGGTCAGATAATTGTCTATATATAAAGAATACTAGGCATGTTCGCTTCACTGATTGATTTGCTTTTGTGTTTAGATACAATTTGAAAGAGATTATTTATTACAATTATTCAATGTCATTGCCACATTCCCATAAATCTTTGGACTTAAACTCTACTTTAGGATTTTTGTTATGGATCAAAGTGCCAGAACATCTCTATATGTTCAGGCCATTTAAGTTAGGTCGGCTTGATAGTGATTGACTTTGGAATTTCAAGCACAACAAATAATATCTTTTATACAAGTGTCCGTTTATGTTATTTATCTCTAAGACAGAAGGGATTCAAGTTTAAAAACGTATATGATAGCTGCAATGCTATCCCAGGTATCCATTTTTTTTCACAGGTAATGATAAGTCATCAATTCAAGTCTGACTTTTTGTTTGAAAATCTCTGACAAGTAATCGTTTCTTTGATTCGTCTCCGCACTTTGGGCTAAGAGAGCTTCGATGCGATAGATTTCCAGAGTAGACAATGGAGGGCAGGAATGATCACGCAAGCCTTTATACCACTCATGCAACACTGCTTCTTCCTAGATGAGACTCCAAGCATCGTCCACATATTCCTCCAGTTTTTCTTCTTGGCTCATCATCAGACATTGATCGTGTTGAATTTGACTGGGATGATCGTTTTGACATCCATAGCAATCTTTATTGGTCAATTCCATAATTTTCTCCGACAGGTGTTTGGCAAAACAGGACTCTAAATGTTGTTCTTGTTCTGGTCATCTGGACGTGACCACTATGTACTCATCGTCTTTGATTTGGGGTTCTGCTTTCACGGTATCCTCCCATTCCATTTCCAAAGATTCTCTACTGTTCAAAGAGGAATAAGAGTCTTCCATAGTTTCAAATAGTCTAGAATGACTTCTCTCAAACTGTTGATTTCTACGGTATTATCGAATTCGGCATACAAGATGACATTCACCATCTCGTCGAGAGCTTCTGCAAACTGAAGTTGCACACGCTGTTGACCTGATTTGGTAGGGTGGAAATGTCCCTTGTCGTTGCCTTGGTCTGGAGTGAAATCAAAGGCCCACAAAGTGTAACCTCCTACATAATCTTCGTACGAAATTCCATGACTGGTGTTGGTTCCTAGCTGTCCGGTAGCTTCGTACAGGGACAAGTACGATCTCAAGTAATTCTTCTGGGCAAGGTTAGGTTCGAAGAGTCTTGTACACAAGGTCTTGCCATCGCGACTGACATCGATCTTGGACACTCTATAGTGCTTAAACTGGAAAGGATTTTAATCGTGAGCTCCGTTGGGGGCTGCATTACTGACGATACCAACGATGAAACGTTTGGGTAACCATCCTTGGAACAGATGATCTTCGATCTTGGATCTGAGACCAGCAGCAATGGTGAAAGTTTTCACTTCTACGTCTCGTATCGGATACTTGGCGGTCGTTCTGCTCAATGTGTGACCGATGTCGTTTCCCCCTTTAGGTAACACTTCAACGAGGAGCACGTAAAGTCTGGCTTCTTGGATTATGGTTTTGTACTCATTGGCATAAGCCATCAAATGGAAAGCGACACTGCTGAGATTGAGTCTCAGGCGAATATCCGGTCCGTTGAGCAAATATTTGTCTTGCAACCACATGTCCAAATGCATGTGGTGTCAGGTTTCTAAACCACGCAAGCATCCAGATGAGTGTTCTTGGCCTCTTTTCCGTACGTCAAGAGATTTTCGAGGTACGCTTCTGTAAGGGTAAGTATCCATGCTACTGCGGGCCAGTTTGTTATACAAGTACAAATCCACTTCGCTGAACAAGGAATGCAGGAAATTGTTGAAGGGTGCTACTCTGGCATCGGCACCCGGATTGGTGTTCTCCATTTTGATCACTTCGAGTTTCAGGTACAAGTAACTGCTATTCAGATCGATGTAATCTTCCGGTTGTCCTTTGATTTCAAACTCGATGGGAGCTGAATCCATCAAAGAGGTGACGGGATGAAATTCGACCCATTAGGGTTCTTGCATCGTCATCATGGTGGGTGGCATGGCAAATAGATCCAGTTCCGACGAGGAACAGGCTCAAGACTCTCGGTGCATCGTTTTCTTCCTTTCTCTGATTTAATAATCAAAAACGGGAGCCACCGACCGAAAGGCTGATTTCAGCATATCGCCTAAACCATGTCCTCGAGGTCGAGCGACTCCTTGGTACACAGGATACATGACTGACAAGGGGTTAGAGTAATCTTTTTCGAAAATGGAGTTTCACTGTGACTTTCCCTACGGTGAATGGAATATTTTGTCCCCGATCTCCTTTTATAGTAACGTTGACAGTGTCGAAATACGATTTACTGACGGGCAAATAGTGAGAATGTACAAATTCGGGGTGAACGTGATAGGTGTTTCCACCTTCCTCGTCAGCGTTCGTGGCAGAATCCACTTTGAAAGGAATAACACGCAGTAACGGTACGGAGGTGTGTCCCACTACGTTGTACTCCACCACATCGGAGTACACAAAGATCAAATTCAGTCCTTGGTTCATTTCGACAGGGAATCGAAAATTTTTCGCAAAATCCAAGTTGCCGGTAACGGATGGTATTTCGTATTTAATCCTGACCAACTTGGTATCTCCACCCAAAATATCATACAATTCAGGACAAAATGTTATGGAAAATACTTTGTCCTCTGAACATTTTATCAGTAGGCGACGAGCTATTTTATGGTACTTGAGGGTGACACTTTTTCTTGTTTTCTCCAAGGCTTTGCCAAACATGGTATTGAATTTGGTAGCAATCGTGTTCACCAAATGTTGACCACTAAAATAATAGCCTGGCGGAATGGTCAACAGATAGGTGAACCGTTTAGTTTTGTGGTCTCGTGGAGTCACCTGTAGCGGTGCGTTCATCCAAGTTTTGCTGCACTTGCTCGTCATGAACTTCCACCGTAAAAGTGTTTTAATTTGGAAGGATATTTAGGATTTGTGTAGTGTGAATCATTTCCACTAAACCCACTTCCCAATGGGCTTCGTGATCCAATTGGATGGCCCGAGGTAATTTGGCCGTGAAAACGCACAAAGTATTGTGGGGAAATACCTGCATGGAACTGTCACTGCGTAACGTTAAGTAAAATTGGTTATTCATATTTCCAGAGTTCTGGTGTCCGAGGGGTCGCTGTAAGTCAAAGGAGTGTCTAAAAGAGGATTGTTGTGATTGGAATGGTGACTGTTGGGAGAGTGACTGACGTTGGACGCAAGGCTCCCATTGTTGTTCTCGTTAGAGGAATATTTCAAGGACGGATTGGGGAGAAGGTAACCGATGCAACTGCTCAGTGAAATGGCCCACAATTGTTTGTCTCCTTGTTGCAAACTCAAATAAGGAATGGCAGCACCGATGACACAATACACCACAAAGATTTGGCAGAAAGTGACGATTTGCGTTTTAGGCACACATTCTCCACACCACACTCACAAGGGTTGCTTTGTAAATCTTGCAGAGAAGAACTGGGGGAAGGTGTGGTCACTGCAGTAGCTGAGACTGTGTTGAAGGGCATGATGGTCACTTATTTTTATAGTCGATGATTTGCAAAGCGTCGATCAAGAATCAGAACTGGGAGGATATCCTTTTCAACGTACTTTGACTTATTTGGCACGTCATTTCCCAATTTTCGGGTTCCTCGATCGAGAATGCTTTCGATCCCGTACACGACTTCTTTTCTGGTCACACGTTGTAACTGGGGCAAGTAAAACGTTCCATTTAACACTTCCCGTTCATGTCTTCCAATTTATAGACGGCAGGATGACGGCCACGCACTCGTTCAGTGCACGAAATAATTCGTTGGTCCAGTTGGGTAAGTAACCTTTGTCGAAAGTGCATTAGGTTTTGCCAATGAGCACCCAATCTCCTGCTGCCAACACTCCACCTTTCTTGGGGACACTCACCGTCGGGTACGTACCAAACAGGCGCTCGAAGACGGTCACTTCGTTGTCGGGAGTCACTTCTTGTGGAGCACGTCCGATGCTCTGATGGTACGATTGGTTGTACACTTGGACAATGTGCGGCAAGACGTCGATGTTCTTGAGAGTGTGTTGATGCGTAAAATATTCTCACATGCGTTCTTTCAAGGTTCGTTGATACCGTTCCACGATGCTGGCTTTGGTTTCGGGATTCTCGGTGGTGAAGAAATGAATGTCACGTTTCTTCAATTCTTTATGGAAAACTTGGTTCAGAAATTTGGTGCCTTTGTCGGTTTGCCATCGAAGAGCGTGACGCCCACTTTGTTTTAACACCAGTTGTAGGTCTCACACTAACTCACAGCTTGATTTGGAAGTAAATGGCACGACCCAAGCAAATTTGGAAAAGACGTCGATGACACAAAACAAATATTTGTTGCCACAATTTTAGGTGGCCAAATGAGAGAAATTGGCTAAATCAGTTTGCCATTGATGATCGATGCCCTCCACTCGGGTGCGACTTCTGGAAAATTTTCTTCGAATGGGTTTGTGTAAGGTGTACGTGGCTTGTTCTTGTAACCATCGTTGCACTTGAGGTAAACGGACACATTTCAGTCGAGTTTTGGCAGCACGATACAATTTCTAAACTCCTCGGTAACCTGCAGGATGGGAAGGATCGTAGTAAAATGCTGGCTAACACCTTCTCCATTTTTTAATAAGTTATCCACACTTCACTGATGCTACTCTGAATGGGATCTGGGGGTGGTTTAGAAACGGCTTTACGTATCCGATGTTCCACAGGAGTAGTAGTCGAGGGTAGTGTTGGTGGTGATGGCGGTAATGGAATGGCTTTGGTCTTCTTTTCTTTTTATACTTTTGGTTTCCCTTTCTTTTTGACTTCTGTCGAAGGAGGAGTGGACATCATCTTTTTAACCCATGCTTGAAGTTCTTCTCGTTGGGGTGTAGGGAAGGGGTCAACAAGGATGCTGCAATCTTACTAGGGATGGGAACTGCTGACGGTGTTTGAAAGACTTCTCGTGCCTCTTCTTCCTCAGGTATCCGTGGGGCTACGTCTGTCTTGACCACTGGTGGTAGTGGTGGTGATGGACTTTTCATCAGTTTCTTAAAATCTTTCAGAGTGGGTTGAGCTGTTTCGTCTAAAGCTTTCTGGTGAAAGAGTTGCAGTCGTTGCAATAAGTGACCGTTCCGTTGCGATTTTTCCGTTTCTGACAAACCGCTGCGATTCACCAATGATTGCAATTCGTGTTGCAACTGGGACATCTCGGTCAAATGAGGACTGGAAGGTATATGTGGGGTCCGTTGTTCTTGCCAACTATGGTATTCCATAGATCGTTTATAAGGCACTAAAGTCAGTTTTCGTCCTTCCATCAGATTTCAAGGGTCACGTCTGAGATCCTTTGACTCCAGAGGTCCCTTTTATCTTCTTGACCCTTTTATCTTGGTGCTTTGGCTGGTAAAATATGTCCCAACATACCCAACATAGGTCTCGCTATTACATTGGTAAGAAGTCCTAACAGGGGTAAAAATCCTTCGAATTGCACCAACATCTTTTTCTTTTGACAATTGGGTATTTTCTTTTGGACCATTTGGCGAAGAACGTGTCGATGATTGGCTAAGCATTTTTTCTGGTGTTTAGACAAAGGTATCGTTCCTTTTCAAGACATTCAGACAATATTCGCTCACGGTATCGATGACGTCTTTGGAGGCAGTTTGAATGAGTTTTTTTTCGCATGGATGGAGAAACTTTGGACAGGACGGACAACATGTCCCAATGTTTGACTAAACGAGGAGGCAGTCCGTTCCTTTTCTTTGCTTTGGGGGTAGAAGAAGGGTGTATTTTGTGAGGTGACATCTCTGTTTGTTGGTTGGTTGGTTCTGGGGCACACACCAAAAATACACTAACGTCGATGACTTGGCACACGGCCTTTTATCCTTTCCTGACTATCGCTTCGTCATAAAGGTGACGATTTATTTTCCAAAATCACCAAAGAAACCTCCTCTTTGATGGCTCCTCTTTTTCTTTGGACGAGTGTGTCTTTTCTGGGGGTGGCGTCGATTTTCGGCTAAGCGCTTTGTTGGATGACGATACTGTCTTTTTCTTTTTCCTTTCTGGACAGGAGAACGACGATGAGGGACATCTTTGGGGCACAAAATACACTGAAGTCCATGGTTCGACATGCGTCCTTTTATTTTATTTTTTTGGAGCTTGTTCTCTATCTTTTCGGCGAAATTATCTACTAACTTATCCATTAATAAGAAAAATCCTCCTCTTTGGTAGCTTCTCCTTTTTTTTGAACGAGGGTGTCTTTTCAGGGACAGAAGTTGATGTCTGGCTAAGCGTTTTTTCAGATCACGTGACTGTCCTTTTCTTTTTCCTTTTTCATTTTGGACAGAAGAACGACGATGGTGACGGTGTGCACCTCTTTCAGGGGTCATCTTTGGGCGTTCAGGATCACAAAAACACTGATCCCTATCGTTTGCCTCGGATCTTTTTCTATACTGGAATGCGACACCACTGATTGTCGGCTCGTCGTATCATTTTCATGGCAAGCATCACACGTTGTGGAGGGGTTCGGGACAGTTCTTGCTTGGACAAATCCAGTAAACTCTGTAACACACCTGATCTCTCTTGAACTTTGATTTTGGGGGCAGGTACTTTGTGAGTAGCGGCCACTGCCGCTAAAGAGGAAGATGGTGTCACCACTGGAAGAGAAGCTTTTGTAGACGCGGGTTTCCAATGTTTCATCAAATTAGGAACGACACGTGTCAAATCGGGTTTGGCAGGCATTACGAGCAACGGAGAAGCGAAAGAACCTGAGGCTACTGGAGACGTGGTCACCGTTGCGGCAGGTCGTAGTTTGCGAATGTAAGGTTTCGTCCTGGTGGCATAGCCTCTCTTGCGATTAGAAGCTGTTTTATATGGACTTTCTTTTTCTTAGGCTGTGACGTGGTCTTGACACTGCTGCTGTTTCTAGCTTTCTTCTGGGTACGTTGGTGAGTGACTGTTTTCTTGGGCAGGACTTTGGGAGTATTAGGATCCCATTTTAAGAGGGAACGAATGATGACACCTCCTAGAGAACCGCTGTCTCCAGGTTTCAAAATGAATTGCTCTTTGGTTTGAGTGTCGATGCGAGGATCGGCCAGTTGCGTCAAGGCTACTTTGTTTCTCTCAGAAAAGCGTTTGGTTTTATGTGGAATGTGAATGATGCCTTGCAATAATTGACGTGCTGTAACCGTCAACCATCGTAGGACTTCTTTGATACTAGCTTCTGAGACATGAGCACGTATTGTGGATTTTTTTCGTGACTGATGCCGTACAAGGCACGAATCAATTCGACGTGACGATGAGACTGAAGTGACGTCATGACGACGACGACGACGGGAAAGTGTACACGACAGGCCCTCCGTCTTGGCAACAGTGGTGGAACAGATGGGTACGAAATCGCAAATAATCGGGGGTAGTGGGTTTTAAATCCACGAGTAAATAAGCGTATGGGGTTTGAGTGGCATCGTCGTACGCATGAGTCAGCCAAGGAGTTCCTAACTGTATGGCTAAGACTTGCACTTGCGATTTATCTCTAGGGCTTTTAAACAACACCACGTAATGAGCATTGAGACTGATGGTACGATGGGCTTTACTTTGTTGAAACAAATTTTGAGTGATGTAAATGACGCTGGCACTACGATGATGCCCTTTGCGCGTAAACCACAGTGTAATTTCTTCGTCTTCTCCTAACATATCGTCAAAGTTGACAAGATGGGTATGACTAAGGTCAGACAGAATCCCGTCGTCTTCGCCAAGAATGCCTTCCACAAGGACGATTTAATCGCCTTGACTTTCTCGCAGAAGGTTGTACGCCGATTGCCACTCTTTGTAACACCACACGATTCGTTGAGGTGGGCGATCGATCAAATGATGTTTATGTTCGATCAAACGTATGACAAATTCGGTTTTGCCTGAACCCCTAGGCCCAGCAATAAGCCTGTTAAAGGGATGGCGAAGATACAAGGCCCCCCAACTAGCACTACCTAAATGTTCGTCGATGAGTTTTAAAGTGGATGAAGAGACAGTAGAGGTAGCCATAGTAGTGTAAGGAATGTCGCTTTTGACACGAAGACAGACAAGACAAGAGCTTTTATACCTTTTTGAGGACACGTATATTGCCATCTTTAATTGTGAACAGCACGAAAGACAAAAATACATAACAGCCAAATGGTTAATTACATGAATACAAGACACAACAAAACGATCTAATGGAATCCAAGTCTTTGTACAACATTTTTAGTGATCAAGCTGTGGTATCGTAGGGACAGTGTTTAATGTTCTTAGAGTCTCTACGCCCCTTGGTTCAGTCACACAGGGGTCCTCCCCTAATGGCCTTTCGGGGATGTCAATGACGGTCCTGTCCAGTCCTTAATAGAGTGGCTCTTCTTCTGGTACTGTCACTCACACAGTTTTAAAAGTTACTTTTTTCACTGAACGTTTTAATTTTTTAGGATGACAAATCTTGGGCATAGTGTGCCACTTCTTTTGTCCAAGCCTCGAAACCCCAACTTTTCCTGTCACATACATCTTTCCAGTGAGGGTGTAAGTCACAAGCTAGACACTCATCATCGTTCACATCTTCAGGACGTAAAATTGACTAATCTTTCTTTCCTGTAGGGGTCGAGAAGTATTGAGATGAAAGCGCAAAGCTTTCAACATAATGAGTCTCTCGTTTACATTTAAAGGGACTACTTGCATGCTTTTTTTTAGTGGTATGTACTGTTAGTAAAGAGTCCACAAGGAATCGGCAGGAAAACGAAACCCCAGAAAGCAAGTCACTAAAACACACACCACACGTCGACCCTAATTCAATTAACACATTTATCCTCCACCGTTTGAATATTGTCATTGATGTCCTTCCATGGAATCTGTTGTATCGCGAATGATAAAGGTCGTGGCATGGTAGTCCGTTTTTATACCTCTTTTGTCGGAGGTAATAAATGTACTTTTTGCACAGAAGTGGTCAGACTCCGTCGACGTATCCAAAATATTTAGACACTAACTCACATTGCACAAGTCGTACAGAAGTGTCCTCTTGAACTAAGTTTACATTGTGTAAAAGATTTTGGTACCCCTCTAACTCGTCTTTTGGAATTCGGTGTAGAATGGCTAGCCTATAAGAAGTAGGATGAGTAGCAAATAAAGTCTTCTGGTCCAGTTGAACAATGTCTGACCAGTAGAACGCTTTCACATGAATCAGTCCTCTTATAGCATTTAGGTACCAGTGGTACAAACATCGATGACGTAACGGACGCAATTGTTCTTTGCGTGTCACTTGTATTTTCACCAACTCTCGGTAAATTCGTTCTCTCAACTCAACAGGCAAACCACGAATGTTCTCTTGTAAAGTATCCATGACCATGTCAGTCAAACACTTCTCCTAGAGCCAAAGTAACGGATGTAGTGAGTAATTTCTGACCACTGCCATTCCAGGAAACGGTCAAGAATGGTGTTAAATTCATCTAATGTAAATGGCCTAAAGCGGAATATTCGGAAGAACGCATACTTGATCCAGACAAATCTGACTTGTTTGTTGACTTTTGTCATTTTTCTCTTCTGATTTTCTCAACATAAAAATTCCTCAGTCACAAACTGAGATTTTGCTCTGACTATTGCCTGCCAAATTTCCTTGTAGATCTTCTCTTGCAACTCGTTACGTAATTTTTGAAGATTATTTTTAAATGGGGTTTAAATACTTGTCTAGGTGTTGTCCGACGTTTGACTCCAAGCCAAGTTGGTTTCTTAAACGACATGGTATGCGACTTTAATGTAAAAGATCCCACTAAAGGTAGGTAGTGACAATCCGGAGACCATCGAGCATGTTCCAGGTAAGCGGAATCTTTCTGTTCCCACTCGTGAAGTGACACACCGCAACTGAAGCACTTGACTTTATCCCCTTCGCCCAAGTAGATAAATCCGTCTCCAGCTAATTCTTCGGGGGTAGGTCCTCCCAGATATTTTGGCCATTTTCCACGGAAGGTTTGGAATCGACTTTCAAAGTCGCAGTATGTAGGCAATCGCACTGGGAACGAATATTCGTCTTTCACAGGTTCATTTCTATGAGGTTACGGCGAAATCCGCAGGAGTTTGCTCAGTTTTGGATGACATCCGTAGGGTGTTAGCCGCATGGTTTCATAATGATGACATCCACCATGAAAACCAGTAAAGTGAAAAGGTGAACGATAACGAGCGGCATCGCTTTCGCATCCGTCAGGTTTAACACACACAGCATCACTTTCCATGGTACTGAGTAGCTGAGGTCACAGCGTACGGCACCCCTGCTATCGCAAGGCATAGCATCGTACTCGAGTTTCACGTTGGACTTGTGTCTTACGCTTGATACTTGCTGTGTGAAAGGATTCGTCTTTCTCGCTTGGTGTTGGTAGTTACAATGAACTATCTGTCTTGGACGTTGTTCCTTTTTTATACTAGTCGTAATGAAGTCTCGAACTTGTACATCGTTCCTTTTTTATGCCTAGTTTTGGAAATCTTCCTTTTTTCCTCTTGGACAACGGTACTGCCGTCTCTAAGGTACCGTCATACCTGAACCGTAGTGTGATGGGTGGAAAGGCCATAGAAAGGTAAGGACAGTGCGGAGCCCATCGAGTATGTTCCAGAATAGTTGAATCTTTATAGATACATCGATCAATACGCAACCTCAGACCACAACTGAAACACTGTACTTCGTATCCCAATCCAGTTTCAGGTCCCAAGTAGACAACTCCTGTTCTAGATAAAACATTCGCAGTAGGTAATCCCTCCCTATCCGTGCCCCATTTTGAAACGTTTCCAAACGACTGGCACAATTACAATAGTCAAGCAAGAGGAGGAAAAGGGTATGGTTTGAACTTGGAGTTTTCAGCAGATCTCTCACTCGATTCTTGCTGTGTCGAAATCATATTTCTTGTTGGTGGCTATCATCTTGGAACACTTTTTTATACCAGCGTGTCCGTAAGGTAAAGTGAAGTGGTTGGGAAGCCGAACTCGCTTCTGGTACACGATTTAATAGACTTTTTCCAAGGGTCGACTAATGAGTTGGTGTGTGGGTAAACGTACAATCTTGTGCGATTCGTTGGTGGTCGCTTTAAAGTTTCCATCCTCTCCAGACTGCAAGGCTTCTTTCAAGACGCCAAAGTTCACCACTCGACTGGTACGATAATTGAGAGTCAATCCTTTCACTTTACACTCGGTGTGCATTTCTCCTTGTTTGTCGCGGTATTCGTATCCGTAATTTTTGGGACCGCCCCTTGCAAAACTTAGAATCTTGTCGTCGGGATGCTCGTCCGTCCAGACTACTAAACGGTCTCCTTCGATGTCAGGGTGACAGTGACCTAGTCGATCGATGTAGATGCAACTGTCCGTATCAAAGTATATCACACGATCTCTTAACTGGTGTAACGCTTCGTACAATTTTAAGCGAGCTTCTACAAACTCCAGTTCGTTTTTGTAATTGACTAAGATCAAGTCTTCACAAATGACGTCCACGTGTTTCATGTATTTAGTTTTGTTGTGAATCATCTGGAAGTAGCGGGAAGGTTCTGTCAAATACTCCGTCTTGGGTAAACACGGTCGTTTTGCCATTTTGCCCCACAAACAAAATAACATCACTTTGACAAACGATCGCCTTCCTTCGTTTTTCTCGATGTGGTCTAAAATGATGCCTTCCTGTTCCCAGTATTTCTCTTTGAATTTCATTTGGTCTTCGGGAGTGTGGCACCAGAAAGGATAGCCACTGGCTTCTTGTTACAATTTCAACAAGGCATCAACGTAGTCTGCGAAAATGCCTTTCTGAGTCATATCGCCTTTGTGGTATTTTTCTGTCTTGGGAAAGTATTAAATTTCGTACACTTCTAACAGTTGGTATTCCAGGTGCAGAGCTTTGAACAATTCCACGCTGACCCACGTTCCCGTCCAGGAGTGTTCTTCCTGGGTGTACTGACAATGTTGGTCTTGGTTTCACGTTTCGGCACAAGTGCGACACAAGGGAAAGATCAGTTTTCCTTGGCAATGGTGTGGTAAAACTTGATGGTACAAGTTCGTGGGAGGCAAGACTTTGCATTTGATCAATCCTTCGTATTGTCGAATCATGTCCAGGTCGATATGTTCCGTCAGCATTTGCGGGTGCCCTGGGGGAAAGTGACAATATTTGCACACGTAAGAATACAACGAACACACGTCCAAGTATTCGATTTCTTCTCCATTCTCCTCGTCGGCTTGGTACAGCAAACAGGTGACATTCGTCAGTCCTCCGTACAAACTGTCCTGCGGGTTCAGTTGGTTCACCAGCTTGTAACTTTCCACGATGCGCTTAAACTCGGGATCGGTTTTCAATCCGTGATCTTACTCGTGTTCCCACATTTCCACCACTTGGTATCCTTGCTGTTCTAACTTCAAGCGTCGCTGACAAGTGGCCTGGTACAAATCTTCCATGGCCCGTTGTAAAAACTAATTTGTAGTGCCACGTTGAGGGTAACAGATGGGACATCCATGAAATATGCACCGTTAAACTCGTGCACGATCATAGGGTTTTCTAAGTCCCAGCCATCCACCGAATATTTTCCAATGGTCTTTTTGTCTCCTCCGTTGCGAGCATGTTGGATCCATTTGTCTTCCTTGTTGCACAAGTAATGTAACCAGCGTAGGGCATTGACCAAGTATTGACGTTTGACAAAGTTAGTCGTTTGAGGACTTTTCACAGCTAGGGTGTTTTCGGGCATGAATCGTTGACGCTACACTAAGGAACACGCTTTGGCAATGGTGCAGGCTTCTTGCAAAGGGTCGATCCCTCCGTGCTCCATGAAGAGATCTCGCAATTTTCCACAGCAACGCCGTAAAATGTCCACGTCGGAACGACAATACTTCAACATTTGTTCCTGAAATTCGAAGGGGTCCGAGGCGTGCGTCTGGTACCAAACGCAGAAAGCTTCTCGTTGTTAGGTACGCATGTTGTCGGAGGCGTGGTAGTGAGCCTCAGGCAAATGGGGCAGAACGGCGTGTCGATTGGTTTCGGTATTGAAAAAGTGAAGAAAGTAGTCCTTGACCATTTCTGTCATTCCAAACGTTTTAGGCATTCGGCTCAAAGGCATAGCCAAGTAATTCATAGAATCTTTCAACTGCACTTGGCCCACTTGCATGGAAATGATTTTGGCTCTGCTCAAAGTCACTTTAGGACGTTCGGTACTTTGTTCCGTATACTATCTGAGAAGAAACTTCACATCGTATCCCGAGAAATTGTGAGCCATCACCGTGGCATAACGATGACAAACTCCGTAACTTTCGATGTCCTCTTGGCTCCACGTCTCGTCGATGGGGTCTAAGATCCATTGGGAAAAATCGGCCAACGTGATTCGTCCTCGAAAGATTTATTCAAGTCCTCCAGGAATCTTGCTGCAGTGAGGGCAATGACTAAAGATAGGCTCTTAGATGCACTTCTCGCACAGCAGCAGAGAGGGTGAACAGACCATTTTTGTTCGAGACCTTATTTATGAAAAATAAAGGTTCCTACGAAGGCTGAAAAAATAAGGTCACCGATAAAAACAACAACCTAGTTACTTTATCTCTGACGCGCGTTTTTATTTGTTTATTTTACTAGTTGGTCACTCAGTATTGGCAGTTCACCCTCTCTGCTGCTGTAAATTAAACAGCCATTATAAATATTATCAATAATGATTGGAGAACCACACTCAGCTAGATTAGCTCGAGAGCGACTACAGGCAATCAAAAAATATTTACCCGTCAGTGATTTAGTCAAACAACAACTACAAGCTCGTCAGGAGTCTCAAGTGGAATTTGCAGAAGGTGAAGAACAATTATTTAAACCGATTGTCGAACCAACAAAGAAAATTGTTACAGCAACTGAGGCAACACAAAGAGCTCTTGAAACATTACCTGTTGATATTGCTGGCCGTATTCAAACAGCTCAACCACCACCACAACCACAACCACAACCTAAACCACCAAAAACCAGAACTAAGATAATGGATAATTTTACGCCTGAAGGTATTACTGCTATCAGGGATCCAAAAAAAATTAATTGTTATTGCCGCGTTTGGATATTATGAAAGACAAAAATATGTAAAACCAGAAATTGTTAAATCTCTAAGCTCTGCCATTTGGATCAAGGATGTATATCTTGTCTATACTGGTATTCCAGAAATTAGATCTAATGAAGATATTATTAATTTTAATGAATTTGATGAGGCTGTACATAAACATATAGAAGAAAGAACCAAACAAGTTAAGCGACTATCACCATCACCACAACGATTACCACAACAGTTATCATCATCACCACAACGATCACCACACCAATTACAATTTGAATCACCACGATCACCACAACAACACCTAATGGAACAAATAAAACATAAAAAAAATAGAACAAGATAAACATTTAGAAGAAATGATGAAACGATTTCAATCACCACGACAACCAGTTAGAACAACAGAGGAAGAATATCAAGATCCTGGCGCAACTGGAAGTGGTTTAGGAAGTGGCCTTATTACTTGTCCCAATAACGTTCTTGCTGATGTTAATCGATTAGAAATTCTCATTGGAGGAAAACGAGCTGGCAATAATTCTCCAGAAATTATTAATGAAGCAGCTGATATTTGTAAACGATTATTTACAGGTGGTGTTATGGATATTAATGTGTATCGGTCCCTTATTAATGAAATCGCCGATGATTATCATAGTGATTAAGTATGTAATTAGATGCAATTAGTGATAAAATCACTTAATAATAATATGATCATACACAATACTCATAGACCAACCATGGTCAGGGTAATAAATTCACGATTACCGGTATACAAAACGACCTACGGAGATGGACTAGGTGATGTTGTTCAGGGTCTGTTTAGACTGATGGCCCCAAAAGCAACACCGCTTTTAAAGCAACTAGGAATGAAAGCTATTGATGTTGTTCGTGAGACAGGTATTGGCGTTGTTGGTGATGTTGCTAGCAAAGCATTCTCAGCGATCAAGGATAAACTAGCGCGATTAATACGACGAAAACCTCAACCAGTAAAATTACCCAGCACTGAAGCGATGCCCGCAAATGTCAGTAAAATAATAAATCAAGCTGCTAATCAGAAACTAGCAGAATTAGCTGATGTACCAATGTCAGAAAAAGAAAAAAATATAACCGCTAGTCTGATAGCAGGAAGCGGTCTTCGTGTTAAACGAAGACGACAATAATAAATAATGTTTCAGCGTATATCTGATCCCGCGTTTGACATGGACGCACCGGTTTTAAAAGATGAATCTGTGCGCGATTATCAATATTATTCTTATGACGCATGTACATCTGATGAGCGTGGAAGATTTGAGATACAAGTTCAAGATACAAGCAGATATTTCTTACCCGCTGAAGCATTTATCGAGGTTGAAGGTGAAATTTTGCGAGCTGATAATACTCCATAAGCAGTTGAAACGGGTGTTAGTTTTGTTAATAATGGTATTATGGCCTTATTTAAAGGTGCAGCATATATCATTGATGGACGAGAGATTGAGGTCTGTCATGAAAACGTCGACGTTGCCACGACCATACTTGGTCTCGCGCGATATAGCGATGATTACTCAAGATCAGCTGGTCCGTCAATGTTTTCAAAGGATACTTCTAATTTTCCAGAGCATCAACAATATGAACTAAGACGACCAAGAAACTTCGCCAACAACAATGATCCTGATGTGTGGCCGGTGGTTCATGGTGCTGATCCAGATTTTAACCTAGGATTTAGATCACGTCGAGCAATGTTAATCGGTGCAAGGAGAAGATTTTCATGTGCAATTCCATTATCACATATCTTTGGATTCTGTAGAAATGTTAGGAAGGTTATATTTGGAGCTAAGCATACAATTGCACTTGTGCGAAAGGGTACCGACGATGATGCAATATGGCGACCCGCTGGTACTGATGCTGGTAAAGTAATTCTTACAAAACTTTCTCTATGGATGCCAGTAATGACTCCAACAATAGCTGAAGAAGAACATTTACTTTCTTTTATGTGCCAAGGTGGTAAATCGATGTTATCATGGTTGACAATGACCACAGATTCTATCCAGAGTAACATTAATGGTTTATTTACTTGGCAAATAGCATCACAACAAGGTGTTTCTGCACCGCGACATATATTTATTGCATTACAAGATGCTGCACGAGTAAACGCACAAAATCTAAGCATAATGACATTTGACACGCTTGGGGTTAGTGAACTTTCTTTGAGGATAAACAGACATCAAGAACCTTCTGAAGAAGTGTTGCTAAATTTTGAAAATAATCATGTTGCTCGTGCATATCATCGATTGATGACATTTATGGGACGTGATCAAAATATTGATACTGGTTTACAAATATCACAGCTAGATTTTAGAACATTATATCCGATTTATTACTTTTCGCTGAAACATTTAGATTTAAGCAGACAATCAATCGTTGACGTATATTTTCGAGCTCGCGTAAACCGAGGAGCTATTGCTAATTACAGAGCTGTCGCTGTTATACTTAGCGATAAATCCATGTTACTTGAAGGTGTTGGTGGACGAATGAAAGTTATTGATGCCCCAGTAGAAAACATGTAATTAGATCGCCTGATTTAAAATCAGGATAATAATTATAAATGTCACATCTAGTTAACCTCAGTCTGATTCCTGGTCAGATTAAAAAGCTATAATCATCATCAAAAAATAATTGTGCGGCTAAAATATCACTAAAACGAGAACAAATCGCGAGTGGTCCGAATAATCTATCATTATCAGAACGCCAGCATAAGCATTTCAATGAAGCAAAAAGATTGAATAAGGGTATAAAACTCAATCTTTCTGCGAGTGTCATTAAGGACATCGTTAAAACGGGTGGTATATTTCCGCTTCTTGCAGCAATACCAGCATTAATAGCCGCTGCAGCCCCAGCAATAGCCACTGCAGCCCCAGCTGCTGCAAAAGCAGCTGCATTAGGCGCTGTTGGAACCGCTGATGGAATGGCGTTAAAGAAAGCAACGGGTCAAAGAATTATGCACGCAGAAAACTAAAAAAAAAAAGATCACGGGCAAAACAACACGGAAGACGTCTAAGATTATCAGGCCCAGCATACGGTCGCGGTCTAAGATTACCAGGGACCCCACATTCATGGTACGGAAAAGGTCTAAGATTACCCCGATAACTTCGTCATCGAATTCGAGGATTCTTCCTATGTCCAATTTTGATTTACTTAATGCCGCTAAGCAACTGAATATAAAAAACTTTAGAGGAGTTTTTATGCGTGATCAATTACCTCCTCTTGCGATGCGACAAGAAAATGGTATTATTAATCTCGATAAAAACTCTTAACCAGCCACCCATTGGGTGGCGTATGCAATTGATCCACGTGGAATTATTTATTTTGATTCGTATGGGTTGGCACCACCAACGGAATTTTTAAAATATGTAAACACTGCTCAGAATTCGATGCGTTCTAAACTCTGGTATTCAACAATACCAACACAAAAAATAACTGATCCGCCGATATGTGGTCGAGAAGTACTCGCTGTACTTGATACTGTATCAAAATCAACAACACCACCTCATAAAGTCGTGCATGAATATACCACGTTGTCACACTTAAACAGATATCAGTAAATATAATGGTAGATATTTTTGGAAGATCTTCTCGCAAAGCTCAGCAGCAAGTCGATTTATCTAAATATGCAACTCTTGATCAGCTCAGAAATGAAATCGATGATTTATTAAATATCACAAGTGTGGATCAAAATGAAGTCGTTGTTTTTCAGGATAAACAAGGGCGATTAAAAACAAGTAATATACAACTGCCAGATGTTCTTATATGAATTCCCACCGCGGTTATTAATAATATCGTTATTTTTTCTGATCAAGGTAAAATACGAGATTCTGGTAAGTCAGTTAACAATTTTATCAGGCGAGCTGGTGATTCATTTACGGGTAACATTATTATGAACCGAAATAAAATTATAGACCTTGGAAACCCAACCGTAGATACAGATGCAGCAACAAAAAATACGTCGATGATCAAGAATCTAAGTACGTATTAGTCAACGGTGGTATAATGCGTGCATTTCTCAACATGAATAATAATGGTATTAATAATCTTAGAACACCAGAATCAGATTTTGACGCTGCAACGAAGAAATATGTAGCCGATAGCAACATTCCTATAACAAATTCGTTAAAAACAATCAATGATGAAATGACTACACTCAATGGTACTTTTACTAATCACGTACAAACTTTCTTAAATTTTCGTAGAAACATAGACAAACCCATTAAAGATTTTTTTGGGGAAGAACCAACCGTTGATATCAAACTCTCCGACATTAACTTGACACTCAACGATATTATTAACGGAATACCTAGTATTGTTCAAAAAACTAATCTGATTAAAATTCCTCACAATCAGATCGTCAATGTGGTATACACAGTAGCATCAGGATCAACAACATGGACACCGCAAAATAACACTCTCGAACATACCGCAGAAGTAACTGGGTTATACAAATTATCTATGTACGGTTTGGAAATTACTGCGGAAACTTCGTTATCACCGAATGTATATCATAATCCTCTATTGGTGATGCTAACCAAGAACATCAAAGAAACGTTTACGTTAACATCAACGGAAATGCCCCCGAGGCGTTACTGGTGGTGCCTAGAATTCGTAGCTGAAACTTAATTAAATGACGTTGCTAGTATAATGAATCAAGTGACTGAGTCACTTATCGACGTTCAACGTCACAGATACGCTCAAGTATGTGAGTGTCAAACCAACCTAAAAAATATCATCGACGATTATACAATAAAAGTAAAAAAATATCGCAGGCGTATGGTTGTTATTGATATAATCGTTTACTCAGTTTCCGCTGTTGTTGCTGGAACCGGATTATTATTATCAACAATAACGATGACAGCACCTGCAGTTGTAACAATCGTCGTTTCAACGGCAACAACATGCGCAGGCATTCTCAGTATTATCGCTAAGAAAATATCTACGTGTATAAATGATAAATTAAGCGAGAACATAACAAAACTACACACAGCAACAACATCTTATTCTAAACTATCATCGTATCTTTCTGCGTATCTCAGCGATGGTAAAATATCTGATGAGGAGTTCGCAATGATAATGAAAACCTACGATGAAGCATTCCTTGACAATAACCAAGGTGATAAAGTAACTAACTGAAGGATGAATTCATGAGATTGCGTTCTATTAAATAACGGAGTATTTTAAATAATGTCGACGTTGGAACTATTACAGAAGATCGTCACTAATACAACGCCGTCAAAAACTACTATGATATCATTAAGTTCGACCAATCCTGAATTTAGCGTTAACTTTCCAACTGCAATTCCAGCAAGTGAAATAGCGCTAGCACAATTAAGAGTTTATCATAGCTGGCCAAACATCAGGTCAAAACCATTCGGTGGACTACAAGCAAATAATCCACTGGTATTTGCGAATAAGAATAAACCTGATGGAAACTCCTGATTGGCAAGTTGTTGGAATTTCAACGGGCATTTATCAAATAGAACAGATTAATGATGAGTTTCAACGAAGAATTAAATCTATTACAGGAAAAGAATCTAAAATAGCAATCACTGTTTACGAACCAACGTTATCAGCGGTGATTGAAATAAATTCCCCTGATTATGTTGTAGATATTTATCAAAGTTCCATCAGATCTGTGTTAGGATGGCCTGATGTTGCACCGGTTTATAATGGAATTTCAGAACCAAAAGTAGAAGAATTTAAAACAAGTGAAGAAAAATTCATTAAAGATCCAGAATATAAAAAAAACAACCATGGAACTTAATATTTGAATTTGATCCAGGCTACATTGAACATTATTTTACTGATTATGATGGTAAAAGAATCCCTAATATGACGGCATCAGCATTTATTGGTCCTCTTGGTACTGCTGTTGATGTAAAACTTTTTAAAAGATTTTTAGATGCTCTTAAGCCTGAATACGATAAAAATATTTAATGATTTAAGAAGTTTACTTATTTCATTATCACAACATTACAACGATAACATAAAGCAGCAAATAATTGAAACAATAAAACATTTAAATGGGATCTTATTTGATTTATACATCGCCAATCGAAGTATTACAAACGCTGCAACTGATCTTAAAAGTCCTAACACAGATCGATATCATAAAAATATATTTCTTAATCATTACAAAATAACAGAAAAAGATTTACAAACATTTATTATACCAGATTTAAATAACGCTGAAATGAAGAAAACACTTGACGATCTTATTGAAGAATATTATCCCGGAGTAATTGAATCATGGAGAAAAATAGCCCCACCACTGGATATACTTAAACATAATAACGACCCATACAGTGGCGGCCGTCACATATCGCCGGGCATTGTCAATATAACATCAACGATCGCAGTCAATCTAGTATGTGATGTAATTGATGGCAGCTATCAAGTAGATCTTTCAAAATCTGGCCAGGCCCAGCAAGGATATATATTATATACATTTAGCCCTCAAGTGCCTCCCGGGTGGTTAATTGTATCTGAACCAATTAACCCCGTTTATCTACGTGTACATAATCCGTTATTATCAAGGATACATTTCAAACTTACTGATCAGCAAGGACGTATTTTGGATTTACAGAATGAAACGTTAAGTATAAATCTGTATGTGAGATCATAGAGCGTTTTATCACAATGCGTCATTAAAAAACAAAACAAAAATATCCGAATCGGATCAGATTAGTTTTTTTTACTGGGTTAAATCAAAATTATAAATAAATAACCTATATACTTACCAGGGATTTTGTTTAGCCATTATCACATTAACTCCACTTTCACTTTCATTATCACTTTCATTTTCACTTTCATTTTCATTTTCACAATGCTCTCTTAACTGTCTTATACGAAAGTTTATAATCTTTTTCTGTTCGTATTCATGAGATAGTTCTAGCTTAATTTTGTCAATAGCTCGCGAGAGAGGTACAAACAGCTTTACCTGATTATCTGTAGCTGTTGCCAGCGACTGTAACATTGCCTGCTGGATAAATTTCATAAATTTATAATCAGATGGTAGTGTGTACCTGTTCTCTAATTTTCGTTGTTGTAATGATTCAAAATCACATAGAATTTTTTCAGGATTAAGATTATCAGATATATTTACACCGTTATGCTGTAATTTTTTAATCGCAGAAATAATAACATTAATGTTTTCAGAATTCATTATATTATATATGTTTGTATAATATAAAAATAATAGTCCCTAAGGACTGTTTCAAGATGATTATATACATATGAAGATGATTATATACGTATGATTATATACATATGAAGATGATTATATACATATTATTATGATTATATACATATGATTATATACATATTATTATGATTATATACATATTATTTTGATTATATACATATTATTATGATTATATACATATTATTATGATTATATACATATGATTATGATTACATACATATGATTATATATATATGAAGATGATTATATACATATGATTATATACATATGAAGATGATTATATACATATGAAGATGATTATATACATATGATTATGATTATATACATATGATTATGATTATATCTTAATTAAGGACAGCACAAAACACAGAATCTTAATTACAGTAGCGTATTTACAGCACAGTTACATATAAACTTATCCTATGGACGCATTCGCATAGACACACTCCCTAGCGAATTCCTAATCGAAACGAAATATTAGAAATTCAGAGGGCTGTCTAGGCATTGCGATTTTATGTAACACCCCCCCCCCCAATCAAGCATATTTACTGTAACTTATCTACAGCAAGCATATTTACAGCAATTATATACAAGGTTTTGTTGTGGACGGCACAGTTACATATAAATTTAATTCTAAGACCTTTACCTCTAGGACAGCACAGTTACATATAAACTTAACTAACTTATCCTAGGGCCTTTCTCTACGTTTCAATAGAAACTTGCACATCCTCCCCATATAATCAACCCGGGGGCGTGCAAAAGTACACCCACCACGTGTTGACATAGTGGGAAAGTGTGTAAATCTCTATTGAAACGTAGAACGGGGCGGCCTTCGGCCTCAATTAAATAAATTTTTTGGCATAATATTGCCTTCGTAGACATTTGCCATTCACGAGATTCGAACCACGGACCTTGAGCATGAGAGTCCAAACGCATTAGCAATCCGCCACCGGACTTCAGTATGTATACATAATAAAAATATTAGTATATAGTTAACGCATAATGTACTTAGCGTAACAGAATAAAATCAGAATTTATTGTGAATTTCTTAATAAAATCAGAATTTATTTTGAATTTCTTAATAAAATCAGAATTTATTGTGAATTTCTTAATAAAATCAGAATTTATTTTCAGTTTCCAAATGCTTGAAACTGCATTACACAAAACCCACAGCTAAAGTCTGTATTAATCAGACGTTGCCAAGGATACTAAAATAATCGATAAGCTATACAAACACGTAATGCCAGCTCATTTCTAAAAATAACCTCATGTACAAACTGCTGGGTCGCACAAAGCGTTTCATAAGAACGTAGAAAATATAAATATTATTGAGATTTTATAGTTCATAGAATAATGTGCATAATAGCATCATTATTTATACAACGATGAAATTATTGAAATTTCTCAATTGTTGTAGGGTAGTTTGCACGACTGAAATTGAGAAATTTGAACAAAATTCACTGATTTTGATTGGATATTTACACGACTAAATCAAGAAATCTTAACAATTTTGCTAAATTTTATTTTACATAATATAATATCAATACTGATATATTTTTATAAAACCGAATAAATCTGATTAATCTGATTAAATTTCATAAACCAATCGTTGATTGGGCTGGGGGTTTGGCATGAAAAGATCGAGAAAAGCGAACAAAATTCATAAAATCTGATGGGGTGATTGCACGACTAAATCAAGAAATCTTAACAATTTCATAAATCCGATGGGATATTTACACGATAAAATCAAGAAATCTTAATAATCTTGATAACTTTCATTTTATATAATATAATATATATTTTTTATAAACTGAATAAATCTGATAAATCTGACTGAATTTCGTGAATCTGCTGGGGGTTTGACATGAAACGATTGAGAAAAGCTAACAAATTTCATAAAATCTGATGGGGTGTTTTCACGACTAAATCAAGAAATCTTAACAATTTCATAAATCTGATGGGATATTTACACGATAAAATCAAGAAATCTTAACAATTTTGCTAAATTTCATTTTATATAATATAATATAAATTTTGATATATTTTTTATTAAACCGAATACATCTGATAAATCTGATTGAAATTCGTGAATCTGCTGGGGGTTTGGCATGAAAAGATTGAGAAATTTGAACAAATTTCATAAAATCTGATGAGGTGTTTTCACGACTAAACTGTGAAATCTTAACAAATTTCATAAATCTGATGGGTAAAAACCCCAGCTATTCTCTAATTGATTTTGATGATTTTTCGATAAATTTGACAATAACTCACTAAAACCTGATAAAAAAATAGGAAATTGTGCCCAAAAATCACTTCATTTTAGCAAAACCTAGTGATATTTTAGCCAAAGATTTCTATAAAATCAAAAAATCATCAAAATCAATTAGAGAATCGCTGGGGTTTTGACCCTACCAGCGCTACAAAATCTAGCCGAATTTCATTGATTTTTGGTCATTTTTCATGCAAAAAACGAGATTTTCGAACAAAAAACGAGATTTTCGAACAAAATCAACAGAATAAAAAAAAACATTAAATATTTATAAAGGCGATTTTTATTTGCAATATTGTTGAGATTTACATGTATAACTAAATTCACAGAAATGTTTTTACAGTCGAAGTTTGGACAATCAGAGAATGTGTTTTGTGTACTATTGAAATCGAGACTTACTCAAAACAGTGTGTGTTCTGACCCAAACTCGCAATATCATTAGTACAACAAGTACGACAACTACGATATTTGCTATTATGCTTGACGGAGTTGTCTCGCTTCATTATCTGATACCATTGCATCATGAAAAAAACATCTGTATAAAACAAATTATGAAAGCTTCATTTATATACTAATATCATTTGTTTAAATCATTATTTTGAAAATCTAACGAGATAATCTTCTTCGGTCTTTATAGGAGATTCACCTGACAATGTCAGGGTGTATTTTTTTTGTCGTAATATCGTTTCAGCTGTCTGTATTTTTTACCACCGCATTGTACACACAACTGGGTTTTTCCTCTGACTCCAACACCACATCGCATACACGGTTTTGGTCCAAAACTTCCTTGTCTAACGCATTGCATTTGAAAGCCGCAGAATTCGTTTACGCATGCTTTGTTACAAGGAGAAGCATATCCGATCATAAGCCAATGGCATCGATTCTTTGTTTGAATCATATACAAAAAAGATTAAAATTCAATTAAATATATATTTGTCCTAATTATAATAATGCAGGAATTATCCGCGATTGAACATTCCGCAGCTAGATTTGATCTTGACAGACTGCAGAATTATAAATTTAGTTTTTCTATGCAAGATCTAGCTTTAACGAATAAGGATATAACAAAACGTATCCGTGAAGCCAAAAAGGAATTTCGCGACGGTGGTGCGGCTCATGTGTGGTCGACATTCAGAATTGGAAATAATGTTAATGTGATGAATGACAAACGAGGAAGAGAGATTATTGATTACCTTGGACAGAAATATTTTATTTTAATAAAATTTATTGTAAAGACAGACGATGACACCTGGATTATTCGTGACAAACGTGATTCTGTCCATAGGTCAGGAGATAATATTGTTCTTAGTAAAAAATTCCAGACCAGGAATACTTACTGGTATTGACAAACCGTATTACGAGCGATCATACCCTGTGACTGCAGTTGTATACGCGGTATATCCGTTAAATAATAAACCTGACGTTGGGGATCTCAAACCCATGAAACTGTCAAGGATACATTGCGTAGCTGAACGGGTTATAGAACACTTCACAAACGCGATACGCGGAAACGGTTTAACGGATTCACGACGTAAAAAAATAAACACCTGGGCAGAAACAGTTAAGGATACCGGAGCGTCTATCAGCGACGTTGCCGAGCTGGGAAAGAAATTAAAGTTCCCAATAACGGTGAAGACGTTAACCGGAGAGATTTTATACAAACCAAAATATAAATCAAGAGGAGCTTCGATAGATATTATTGATCATGACGCACATGCATGGACTGTGGCAGTAACAATATTTCCACGAGACAGAACGGTTAAATTTTATAATGGTCATGTATTCGATGCTATCAGAAATATCAGTAAAATTGACCCTGTATCTGTGTGGCTGTTTCAGAGTTCGGAATATGATTATCATGATCAGTTTGTACGGTCTAATGGTGATATTTATCGTACAGAATCTCTCCATGAGGAAATGAAAGATCTTGCACAACGCCTTTGGCATGAATATACATCTGATGATATTAAGGTTGAACAATTACTTAATAACTGTTTTACCGTTCCATCAATTGCTGCTCACTATGCTCAGGAGAAAAATTCATGGAAACCGACACGATTGGAATATCTTGAAGATGTCCAGAAAAGTTGTATCGAATACGGACACGGTGGATTGTGGAACACTAAATACGATTATAATGACGTTATCTCAATTGATATGGTAGCGTGTTATCCTGGAAGTTTTCTTGGATACGGAGAATGTTCTGAATACTTTAAGAGATTTGGACATCCCACACACGAGATGACCAGAGTAGCGATAAACGGACCCCTCCCCCAAGGACCTGCTGATCTAACCGGATTCGCCTGTATAGAGTCGTTCGAGTTTTACGAGAATCTCCATCCGATTGTTTATGCGTGGTTTGGGAGACATTTTTCAGAAAAATGTTGGGCTCCAATAGTATTAATAAAGTATATGCTTGATGCGCGAATTTTGATGTCGTTATGCGTAAGTGAAGCAATTATATCATACCGCGTGCAGTATCAAGTCTGGTTGCCAGAACCGGATGTATTTAATGATGCTAGAGGAGATTTTTCCAATTCTGAAGATGATATTGTTAGTGAATGCAGGAGAGAGTGTGATGAAAAATTTGCAAAAGATCTCGGCAGAAAAATAATCGGTAAATTTACGCAAGGAGGATCATATGATCATAAACGAGCGTGTACAAGATTAATTATGGACGATGCTGAACTCGATTTTATAATCGCTGATACAACGGAGAAAAACACGTTTATAGGTCGCAGTAATGCTTATTTATCAGACGGAACTAAATTAGGTACAATTGTGAGCCATGCTGATGGCGAGTCACCGCAGTTTACTCATTTAAGATCTTCGATGCTAGCGTATGTTTCGATAAATTTATTATCGATGATAAACAGATTTCCTCGTTACGCAATCAGGGCCGCGACAGATTCATTTTATATAAACAAAAAATATGCGGATTCGTTAAAACAATTGCGTATTAACGATCATGCATCATGGGGCGAATGGAGAATAAAACACGAGGATATAATTAGTTATTCTGAGTCTGCCGATGTTGAAATTGCGAGAACATATTACAAGGATAATCAAATACCAAGATTGTCATCGGCACCATCTGTATATGATCCCGTAGCTAGAAATAAAACCGTTTATCTTAATGGGTGTGGTGGTTCAGGTAAAACAACACGCGCGATTGAATTATTTAGTAAATTGTTCTGATATGATTGTTTTGACGCCGACACATAAACTCGCCAGGGAAATAAAAGAACGAGGAGTAAAATCGTGTACATATCATAGTTTCTTTAGATGGTGTGGAGACGCATGGACTCCATCGCGGATGGGTGAGAAATACATTCCTAAAATTGTTATCTGGGACGAGATATGCACGGTGTCGCTAGAGGTATTAAAAATATTTCTTGATTGGCTGTTATTAAAAAATACTGCATTGATAATGTGCGGTGATCAAGGTCAACCGCCACCTTTCATTGGATCGTCTCCACATGAGTGGCTAAAAACATTTGTAGATTATTACGAAGAGACAACTAATGACCATAGAGCTATTGATAAATCATTAAAAGAGTTTAAAAAGTTAATAAGATTACAGCCAGATAAAATACAGTGCGAAATAATGCGTAAAGTAATTCCAGAAACATCTATGAATAATTTTTGGGCTTTATGGAGACCTGCTGATTTGATGTGATGTGATTATGATTTTTAACGTAGCTTTAACAATTTTTCAGTCATATCGCTACGATGTCTGCAGTGTGACAGTTATAGTGATGTCTAGCACTGGGGCATCATGCCGCAGACATCTAGCATGATGTCCCACCCAGTCACATTATCCTGACACCAGGCCAACCAGTCCTAACACTAACCTCTTAATGGTGAGCGCCAAGCGAGGCAGCTGTTAGTACCATTTTTGTAAGTCTTTGGTATGACTCGACCGGGGATCGAACCCACGACCTCCCGCATCCGAGGCGGACGCTCTAACCACTAGGCCACCGGAGCGGTCCCCTGCTGATTTGATAGTTGCGAGTAGAAAAATAGTTCGCGATACGCTTCAACAACAATTATTTACGTTACACAAAGAAAAATTTTCAAATCTACCTGTACCTTTGTGTTATCGCCCAGCAGATACTCGACGACAGAATATTGATGTTGAGATTCCTGGTGGTGGAGTACAAAATCTTGTATCAAATGATATTGTTTTAGTCGTTGTTGATGTTGTTGAGAGCGCGTTAAGTATGGATAAATCGCCGTGGACGTTAGGATACGTTATAACGATTCACTCGTCACAGGGATTAACTATTACCGATACAAGTATTTGGATTGTCGATGATCGTATTGAGTGGTCAAATTTAGTTTATCTAGCAGTGTCTCGAGTCAGAAGAATATCTCAACTGCGCCGGGTTATCATGGATTGCGTAATATCCGAGGAAATTCCTGACAGCGCTGTCGATATCAATAAAAAATTAGCGAATTATAAATAATGTGACCAAAAAAAATAATCGCGAATTTGATATTGATGTTGAATTTATTATAAAACTAAAAGAACAACAGAATAATCATTGTGCAAGTTGTAACTGTAATATGCTGTGGCAGTACTCGAGTAATAATCCAAAACAATTTACCGTTGATAGAATTAATAGTAATCTTGGTCATACACGCGATAATGTGATGCTGACCTGTCTTGAATGTAATCGACGTCGAGGCGCTGGACGCTGTGCAGGTTTATAAAGTGAACGCGGTGGTAATTGTGTATCTGTAGGAATTATTTGTAATTGTTCGCGTACAAATCCACGCTGAGGAGCAGTTGAATCTAATCTGTAGATTGCGGGTCTACCTGTAGACCTTACCACGCTAGAAATGTTGTGTGTGGTCACACTCCAGATAGGATCAGTTGCTCTTTTTCTACCTCCTTCAAGTTCACCAGGTTCATATAAATATCTTACGGCAACATTACCTTGAGAGGAAGATTTATGTTGTCCGTAGCCATCGCTAATGGGTATATATATATATATTTTTTTGATCGCATTAGAAAGTTTCATAGAAGTTGCACGAGTCACTTCGTTGTTTAACGCAGCTATCACACTCGGTAACCTTGCAACCCATTCACGAGATCTCTCCGTGGATTTAAAGTCAGCAGATATTTCCCTCGCGTATTGGTATCCAAATAACCGCTCAGCAAGTGTTCGATTAAATCGTTCAACGATTGCCTGATCACGATGAATTTTTGTGTGTCCTCGTCTGATTTTAACGTTATGTCGCTTCATCAACGATGATACTGCACCAAGAAATTCTATGCCAGGATCAACCTGTAGCAATTGTGGCCATCGTAGACCACCACGTTGATAAATACGTTCAAACGCAGATGCAACTTCAGTCGCTGTTTTAGTTGATAATGGTTCTGCTTCTTTATATTTACTTGCAACGTCAACGACGGTTAACGCGTATCTGTATGTGTATTGACGTCTGCCAGTTTTAATGGTATCGTGTGGTAAAAACAAAATATCTGCTTGATGAACTTCGTTAGGGGTACTGACATCAAAATGTGCATACTGAATTTTTTTAGGTGGTGGTAGATAGATTTGCCATATTGCCTGTCGTGCTAACCACGCTGAAGCAACATCACGTGAGACTTTTGCTGCTTCAGCAAGTTTACTAATCGCTGCTTTACCTCTCCATTATCCTCTTGGGCTATAATAAACAGATTCCATTATCATAATCAATTGATTAATTACCAGCCCCTAACATTATTTTACCTTTCATACCAGTTTTTATCAGAAAAGCAGCTAATCTTTCTCGAAATGATTTATCTTTTATATTATTTATGGCATGAATTAATTTTACATCTGCATTATGTCGTTGTTGTAAATCATTACTTTTATACGCGACATCGTGAACGTGACACGCTTGATCAGTTGCGTTTATTGGATACTCTCCAGGGTTTGGTTGGTCTCGGTTATCGAGTCGGATATCGAGACGAGTTCCAGGACCACAATAATTATATCCGGGCAAATGTTTTTCACCAGGATACTTTGCCCATGGAGCTCCTGGTAATTTACTTAAGGAAGCAGCGATATCTCCACCTGTCTTTAATGAAATAAATTTGTATTTTTTGTACCACATTTCACACACCTGCCTATGAGTGCGCGCCTGTTATTTTTTTGCTATTATTGTCGCTAATCCACTGGTATGAGTGGGTGGTCTACATCGAACGCAATAAAAATTCATATTATTATTATATGGATATAATTGACTTCTCAGCGACACGAAAACAAGAGCCAGTTAAGCATCATCCAGCGCTACCGAATTCTATCAGAGCAATTATACTTGGCCCATCTGGGTCTGGTAAAACGCAATTATTACTTAATCTGATAATACGATGACTGAAGTGGGATAAATTATATTTAGTAGCACCATCTGTAGATGATCAACGATGTGACGAAGTACTTAAAGATTTTAATGAAAATGCAAAATCGCTGATGTGTCCTGATAATGATGCTATTGATTTTATCACCGATATTGATGAAGCTCCATCTGTAGATGATCTTGATGGATGTATCAATAATCTCGTAGTATACGATGATGTGATGCTGGATAAACAGTCAAATCCAGCTCGGATATTTTCGCGAGGCCGTCACAAAAATACAGACGTGATTTATGTTACTCAGCGATATACACAAATTCCTAAAGTAATCAGAGATAATTGCAATATCTTAATTGTGTTTAATGGAGTAGATAATTATACTTTACAAAATATTTATTATACCTGGTGTTCAGGGGACATGGACATGATTAAATTTAGAAACTTCTTTTCAAAAGCACAAGCTGTTCCGATTTATAACAATAAATTTACATGACCCAAGATCTAGATATCGTATAGGTCTGGATAAAATCTTTGGTTAATTACAGCAGCAGAGAGGGTGAACTACCAATACTGAGTGACCAACTAGTAAAATAAACAAATAAAAACGCGCGTCAGAGATAAAGTAACTAGGTTGTGGTTTTTATCGGCGACCTTATTTTTTCAGCCTTCGTAGGAACCTTTATTTTTTATAAATAAGGTCTCGAACAAAAATGGTCTGTTCACCCTCTCTGCTGCTCGCACGCTCGGTGAGCCACGCAGAAAATAGGAATGTGAATGCCAGTCTCTTGCATGCATTCGAAATCGAAAAATATGAAATTCCCTTTCTTCTTCTGTTCATCTTCTTCTTCATGTTTGGAATGGTATTTTTGAATGTAGCATTTGTGTTCCAAGTCGATTTGGTGAGAAATGTGACATCGTTTCTTTCCTGAACATACGTGCACCTTGGTATTACTGTTACGTATCACTTGTCCACAAGTTCGGCACAATCTCAGGAGTTGAGAAGCACTTTTCTGTTGTGAACCTCGCGTTTTCAGATGTTGTTGGTAACAGATCGGACTGACAAACGTGCGCTGACAAACTGGGCAATGCACTCGTTCTTGTCCTTCGTCCAGACAGGATTTAGAGGTCAACCATCCCTCACATTTCGATACACAATGCTTGTATTGCTATCGATTATTATAGCCATGGTCAGATGTCTCACAATAATAACCATATCGCAGGAATCCGGTGATACTGGTAATGGTATCGAAATGTTCATCGTATTCCGAGAAATGTATTTTCCGTCATTGAAATTTTTGCCTCGAAACAACAGAGGTCCACGCACTTCTTGAGGGTGTAATTTCAAGGTGTAGCGTGGAGCCAAGACGTCCTGCAATTTTTGCATTTCAGGAATACCACAGGGTGTTTTTGGACACGCTAGCTTGTTGTAACAGGAGTTCTGCTTCTCTTCGTTGTTTGGCTCGGTCCGATTTTTTAATTTTTCGCCAAGCTCTTTTCCATTCTGCCGTGACGTTCTTGTCGGCATATGTTCGTCCCACCACGACTGTTAATTTGAACGAGGCTGCGCTTGACGCTGCGTAGGTTGTCCATCAATAAATTCTTCTTGCGCCGTCCGGTCCCTTGGGAAAGAAAAACGTGGGTCATGAACAGTGTCGCTTTTCCGTCGGTGATGTGAAACTTGTCGTTGGATTGTTCAACGTATTGAATCTTATCCATGACTTTGGAAGGTGTCAATTCTGTTGGGCTGCTAAACTCGATCCAAATGGTGGATTTTAAACTGTCGTGATGAATGGAAAGTCTCAAGTGGTCGTCTTCTTGGCTTCATATTTCTGTTTCAGTGCGGTTAACAAAGAATCCTGCACATAGGTGATGAACCCCTCTGCTTTCTCCAACGGTACGTCGGACTTGAAATCTTTAAACTTCATCGTATACGTGTAGGCCGAAGTTCTAAATTTTCAGGAGGAGCGTTTTTCAGTTTCTCGAATGTGGTAATACTTTTCAGGGTTTACTGGCGGTGATGACGGACTTTTGGTTGAGTGTAGACCCTCTGGGCCTGGATTCTGGTTCACTCATGTCATCTTCAAAATCGCTGGCATGAATCTGAGCCAAGACTTCAGCTGCTGTGCGAGGTGATAAATCACGTTTCTGCCTCTTACTTTCTTCTCCTTTCTTTGTGAAATGATGTGATCGTTTCATCTTAACTGCAAATAGTCAAATGACTACATTTGAAGCTCCATGGACACTTTTATATCCACGTCAGACCAGTGTTTATATAAAGGGCTAGTGCCTTCCCTCTAAGTATCAATTTCACTCTCAAGCCGACCAGCACGATGGAAGAGCCCACACAGATCGAACTTCTGATTAGAGCTTTGCGAAAGTGTCGTACGAAAGTTTTGTTCAGACAAGCCGAGGTACTACTCCCCCTACCTTCGAGACAAAAGTCAAGATACTTGCTATATCTGTCAGAAGAAAGGGCATTGGACTACAGAATGTTCTGACCGTAAAAAAAGCAAGACCGGTGTCAAAAGAGAGAAAAGTCAAGGTACCTGTTATCACTGTCAAGAGAAAGGAAATTGGTCTTCAGATTGCCCTAAGAAACAACAGGAGCTGGAGGAGGAAGAGGAAGAGGTGCCCTCAGCAAAGGAAGAACCCGACACGTTTAGAAAGAGAAGAAAAGAAGACGAGATAAAAGTGAGGGGGAAGAGGAGGAAAAAGCTGTGAAAGTGAAGAAATTATGAAAACAGAGAGAGTGAAAGAAACAAGACACAGAAGAAGTCTATGAACGTTTTTAAAGTGTTATGTTGTGTTGTGAAATAGATTGTAAAATGTGTACCAGAATAGACGGGACAGAAAAACGTGTCTCCTGGTTTTGATTTTTAGAATAAGGACCTACACTCACGCACTCACACACGTACATCATAGGGTTAAAAATGGGATTTGGGGTTTTAATTGATTGAGACAAAATGAATACTATCTCTTTTTGAAAGAAGTGAGTGGTCCTGAAAAGGACCATTGGGTGTTCGTTTTTTTTTTATATAAAAACAAACTCAGGAACGAGAAGCAATCAGCTTTAACTGCCTTAAGTCTTTGCCATGGCCAAGGCCAACTTGTGGACCTGCTCCTGTCGATGATTTAGTAGAAATCACTAGCGGTGGTATCTCCGGCGTACTAACAGGGTTGAACTGTTTGGCTCGGGAAGGTCTTTTTCTCTTGGGTCGTAATAAAGAAGTCTGATGCATTTGTTTCAGACTTCTTAACTCTGCCAAAATGTCCAAGAGTACCGTTATCGTTTGACTTTCACTGTTCTCTTTCTCTCCTAGACCTTGTTTCTTCTCTGCTTCGTCTTCTTCTTCCTGTCGTTTCCTTCTTGCCTCTTCTTCTTCTCGCTGTTGCTGTTCAAGGAGAAAAGCTTGTTCTGCTTCTGTTGTAAAAATTTCTCCAATTCTTCTTTCTGTCTCTGTTTAAAACCCTCGACGTGTGGTAAAGAAGGAGAAGGTGGCGAAATAACTGGTACCGGAACAAATTCTTGCGAAGAAGAGATAAAATCTACTAAATCCCAATTAAAATCGATCTCTTCTGGAAGTAGACCTCTGTTGACTTTGGTAACCGCTGCTATGCCATCGCTTCTCGTCTCCACGGCCGGTGCACCCCAATTCATTGTCTTCTTAGTTTCCGTCATGTTTCAAAACACAATGTCACAGCGATTCCCTGCGCACAGACGCTAGTGCACCTATATAGAGAATGTGACGTCAGAGGTAGCTCTCTTCGGATTGGAAGACATACTCCGCGAAGTGACTGAATTTTGTAACGCGTGTTGGGATTGGTGAACAATATCAATCCGCTTCGATCCGGTCTTAAACTATAAATAAACGCGGTTCATTTCTTTCCCTTCACCTGTTCTCGTCACAAGACGTGGACAAACGTTGAATCCTCTACTCTCATATCGTCGATGCTGATTTATTTTTTCTTGCCTAAAAAATTTGTTTAGTCGATTGTATAATTTTGGTATGATAGATCGATGTTCATCAATCTATGGTTGTGTTTGTCCCTACCTAGAGTAGCCGCACGTATTCAAGTCAGACACATGCAACAGTGTTGCCAGTACCGTGACGTCACCCTACCTGTTCCATTCCTATTGTCTCTATATAATCCCAATATTTTTGTCTCTGTATAGTCCCAACCTTTTGGCTCTATAAATCTTGTCTCCATAGGGTCCCGGGCGGGGGGTCTGTAATGTATTTTCCCATTGTCTCCCTATCGTCCCCCTTCACTACTACTGTAGTGCTTTTTATTACTTTTTAATTCCATATTGTAACCAAAATAGTTATCAAAATGTATATCGGAACTAAATATGGCGGAGGAAGTAATAGACTAAACGACTTTAGTTTTAATTAAGTTAATAACGACTTTGGATTTAATTAAGTGAATGACGTTTAGCTTATGATGGATAATGTCTTAAATCCCGTCATCTTGTAACAACTTATGGCCTTCTAAAGACTTGCAGCTGATTGGATCCTTCTTTCGTTTTGGCCATTGGCAGCACGCCATATAATTCATTATATTTCAGACTATTTCGTAATGTTTTATCAAGATCTTTTGCAGAAAAGCTCATATAGTTCGCAATACACTACGAAACCATTGTCAGCGTACCATCACCAATGTTTCCCCGCTTTGTTTTGGAATGAAGATAGCGGAACTGTGGTATTGTCGACATCTGCTGATGACTTCAATGAAATTAAGCGTTACGGAATAGGGCAAGAAAATAATTTTTTGATATATTAGGACGATTATATGTATCGAATTTCGTTGACGCGTACAGTGCTATCTACAGTAGTTTTATTGTTTTACCCCGAGGAACGAAATATTGAGTAATAGCTGCATCTCGTTTTATATCGTTCGCAGCGAGATACCAATATTTAATGACGAGCACGGGAACTTTAACCTTGGGTCTGGCACATGTTTTTGTAGTATTTATAGGATGCGTATTCAACATGCGAGCACAGTGGTTCTGAGATCTAATCATGTAGTGTCTAACCTGCAGACAGTTTTAATACAGCAATACAGTAAAGCACTAATTTGCCTTACATTATTACTCAGTTATATTTGTAACTGTATTCATGCTTCGAAAGTCTCGTTTATAGGTACTATTTCAGTTTTATTTTTAATATTTTGACTTCCTGTACATTATACAGTGTTTGCGGTTTGAAAAATAGTCATTCTATTGTTTATCATCGTTATATTGAAGTTTACAGTTACATGAAGTGTGTATTTTGTTAAGTGTCTAGGCTCGTAAAAAAGTAACAAAGAAAAGGGTGCAGCCAACAAGCTTTGTAAATTTAACAAAATAATTTATTTCCCTAGAAAACAAGGTAAAAATATGAAAAAAGGACTTACGGTTTATGAATCAAATCCAAAAATTAATCCAATAATTATAAATATAAGTCCTATCACTAAAAGGTTCTAAATGAGTCAAAGTTCGAATCCCGATGAAGTTCCAAGATGGAAGGCGATGACGTCCTCTATAACCTGTTTTGTGTTGTCGTGTCAACAGTTCCTTGTTGAATCACCAAAACTAATATTCCGGCTTTAGAATTCCGAATAAATTTCAGTAAATGTCTTTGTCCAAGAATTCTGATGAGCACAAGTATTTTCCAGGGTGAATAAATCATTTTAAATAAAAAAATCAATTCAAACTGGCAACAACAAAATAATACCTTTGAGCCCTAAGGTATGAATTACGACTGACTAAAAACACTATGAAACATCATTTTAACTCTAACTACAACGCAGAATGGACCACGCGATAGGGTCACGTGATCACTCTCTTTCAAGAGTCGTAGTAACATCATATGTCAATTATCACGTAGGCCATGTACGGATTCGATTGTACTGACCGAATCGTACTATAAGATTCAATAAAAAAAAAAAAATTTAAAAAAAGTTGTTTACAACAGAGCTGAAACAGACTCCGAAATCTAGGTCACCAAAGGATACAATGTTTCTACGAACTGCGAATTTATCAGGTTTAACAGAACTGAACTGAATCTTCTAGAAAAATGTCAAATGCAGTGAATAAAGTTATCATTACAATAACAAGTAATGCAATAGAAATAAAATTAAAAACAAAATTTAAAACTAACACACAAGTAATGAAATTACATATACGTAACAATTTATTATATATTTTTTGTGTTTGATCGGATGTATATATTTGTTTATTAGTATTGATACTTATTCAATATAGCATGATAGCCAGTTTGGATTAAATTTAACCGACAGCATAGACTCAAAGCCTGCAAAAGGGCGACGTAGCTGTCAGCAGGGCCTCGAGTCGGAACTAGGGCAACATGAGTGACAACATAGCCTCATTCATGGCAAAAAGCCAACATTGTTGGAAACAGGGCAACACAGCTGGCAACAGGGCAACATATTCGGCATTAAAGCGCCATAGCTGGCAACAGGGCACTGTGGATGACGTCATAGCGGCGTGATCGAAAAGAGGATGATGGAGCCACACGACGCATCCGATCAAAGGATGTGCATCTTGAACTGTGTGATTTGAATCTTTAACGGTGAATTTTGGAATGTTGACAATTCCTATAGCTACATGATCCACACGCAACTTTTAATTAAAAGCATATAAGTTATGGTGAATACAAAACTAGATTAGTTGTATATGTCAACGTCAGTATAGTATCACCCAGAGAAATTGTGCATATATTTATCGGAGTGTATAGCTTCAGATTTGTGTTTACATCGTGTTGTGTAAGGCTGTGCATTGTGTCCCGGTTTTACGTCTTGTTAGAGTATTTGTTTGGTTAACTTTTTTCATTCATTATTCCTGAAATATTTATGTTCAGAGCTTGTAGAGACTCGTTTACTTCCTTATCGTATTAACGTTTCATTCGTTTACATTGTGTTCTGTGTTCTCGCTTAATCCATATCCACTGGGTCTCATTCTTGCCACACGAAAGGTTGTGTGCATTTGAGATCAAAAAGAGCTACATTAAAGCTACGTTGGTATCTAATCATGTCATGATGCTGTATAGTTCGGATCGAGCGAAGCAATGGCTGCCTTCGTAATAAGTAAATCTGAAGCATCAATTTCAAGCTTTTTAGTTTCCTTTCATTATGTTCCATTTTCATTGCACTTTAATTCTTTTTATAACGTTTGCTCTCCAATACATTGTTCTTTAATCTGATTGGAATAGAGAACATTTTGACTCTTTACCTTTTTTCTTATTCCATTCCTGTTAATGGCATGCCTAGACTGTACTCGTCTTCAATAAAGGAAAATGGAAACAATATATCCATCACTAAGAATGACAGCAACGTTACATTAATGCAAACGATCATTACGTAAAATTACAAACCACGAGTACAAATTTGAAAATAACAGATACTGATAATCTAGTAAATATGACATTATAAACGCTTACAACAGTAAATTTCCAATCAACATCCAATTTGTTTTTATCATCAGATATTTAGCATTATGTTAGTCATCCCTTTTTCAGGAAGGAGCAATGCAGGTGTTCGCAGTCGTGTTTGTACGAGTCCACTAAACAATGAAAGTACGGGCTGTCATGCTCTAAATATTTTATTCTACTGTAGGTACATCAGCGCGAATTATTTAATTTCCGTTTACCAAGCTTTTTGAACTTTTATTTTTACTCTTTTAAATTGTTTAGCACAAACATTCATTCATTCATTTTTTCTTTATTTCTTCCTTTCTTTACATAATTTCAGAGTATCGCTCAAGGCCTTAAAGTGACATCTTAACAATGAAAAGTAATCATATATGACACTGTATATGCCTCAAATGTTGAAGCCGTGCAATAAACCAAAGTACGTAATTGCTATCTGTTTCCAAATACACTTTAACTGTGCCCCTAGAACTAGTGTCATCTAGCTCCTACTTTCCAGCAAGAATACTATCAGAATATATATTTTCATGTTACCAACAGAGAGACAAACTCTCTCTCTCTCTCTCTCTCTCTCTCTCTCTCTCTCTCTCTCTCTCTCTCTC
>JAECUM010018899.1:0-82271 GCA_016617855.1 Megalonaias nervosa
TTTTTTTCTTTTTATGTAAGACGTGTATAATCATTTGTTCAAGACGATTTAAGAAGCTTTCATTTTTATCTAACATAAAGTAATTGTGTCAGTAGGTGATCATGTCTACATCGGCTGTTTACTTTCAGGACTAGGTAAAGGACAACTATGTCGTGACATTCGTTTTAAATTTTAGAGTTTGTACAGGGTCATGGTATTGACTCAAAGAACAAAATAGCATAGGCTATCGACATGCTTATGAACCGAACATTTAATAGCGTACGTCTCCATTAAAAACAAAAAAACAAAAAAAAAAAAAAAACCCACAATATAGTGTGCGCATAAAATGATGTTATGCGCACACTATATCTTGGGGGTTTTTTTTAAGTGCGTGAGGGACCGACTGTTGATTTAGGAAGGGGTGGCTTCGCTTAGGAATTTTTTAATTTCTGTTTCAGGTTACCAGATTGTATAAAAATAATACTTTTGCCCTGATTTGTAGAAAGAACGAACTACTTATTTGCTGAACCGCACCCCCTTCCTTCCCTGTATCTATTACCACCACCACATGATAAAATGTTTGACCCATACAGACTTGTGTGATTTTGGTAACATGAATCATCGTCAAGACGCTAACAAGACCTCCCTGACATAGTATTTAACAGGATTTGCTTGAGTACAGGTCGTATGTACTTTAAATTAGGTATAGGTAAAGTGATATAGTGTATCTCACTAGTAGTACAAAAAAAATGGTTGTGTGTAAAACTGTAGAGGGAATTGATTTCGCTAGCTTGATACAATTTATCAAGTTATTCTTTCGTTGATAGTCAAAACTAGAACTTATTTTGAGTAATTTGACCTGGAGGACGTCTTTAGTATTTTGCTGTGATGATGCCAGCTTGGCTGTGTTTGGTCCGAATATAAAATTACATTTTTCTTAAAGTACAAGAACGTGTAATGTGATGGATTGCCAAGGATTATGCACTGGGTATCAGTTGGATCGTAATTGGAGCTGGTTCAATCATGCAGTTTCTGATGAACTCCTTCGCCAGTCTCAAAATTTAGAGGAGATAATCGGTTGGAAAGGTTGTATATTTATCCACAGTAATCCGACTTTCATCTTTGAAATAGACAGAATTAAAACTTACTCCCGATAATGCCCCAAAAACCAGAACGGCGTTTGGGGTCAGTATCAGGGTAATTTTGAAATCCAAGACAATTTTACTGATAGAACATGATATGCCATTGGGGGTGGGGGGATTATCAGACTGATTTTTAATTCCATTGTAAATGTAGAACTAAAGATTCCTTTGAGTTATGGAACATAAGATTAAACAAAAACCAATTTTATTATTGTAGCGGGGTGTTTCCTTGCCTTTTTTTTTTTTTTTTTCATTTAGACGGTTAAAACTATGCCCGGGAAATGCATAAAGTGTAGTAGCTGGGGGTGGGGGAGCGTTCCACCGACCCTTTGGCTATTTGTTTAGGTCTTTCCACCCCCACCCCCATACTACACCCCATCCAGACAATGTTTCTGGATCCACCATCGGGCAAATCTTTATTTCCATGCCCATTTTAACGATAAAACGTCAGATTCCCGTGATTTAACTTCCAGTTAGTCTACATTTTAATCCTATACATCATATCAAATTTTCTTAAGGACATTTTCACAAATTAAACTCCTGCATTAGCCGTAATTAATGTTTCCAGTTATGTGTATGCAGTTTGTACGTGTTTTCATAATAATAATATCAAGTTAAATGTGTTTTGTGTACATGTTTCCATAATTAGTGTATTAAGTTATGTGTGTATATGTTTTACATGTTTCTCTATCAAGTTATGTGTGTTGCGTATGTTCTACATATTTCTCTGCCAGTAGCTTCTCGTGGGTTGGTGGTTCTTCCCGGGGTTTTCCAGGGTTCTTCCTCCACCAGTTATAGACCGCTCCGGTGGCCTAGTGGTTAGAGCGTCCGCCTTGGATATGGCCCCCGGTGGGAGGTCGTGGTTTCGATCCCCGGCCGAGTCATACCAAAGACTTACAAAAATGGTACTAACAGCTGCCTCGCTTGGCGCTCAGCATTAAGAGGTTAGTGTTAGGGCTGGTCGGCCTGGTGTGAGGATAATGTGACTGGGTGGGACATCATGCTACATGTCTGCGGCATGATGCCCCAGTGCCAGACATCACTATAAACTGACACACTGCAGACATCGTAGCGATATGACTGAAAAATTGTTAAAGCTACGTTAAAAATCCAAATCACACACACCACCAGTTATACTGGCCGCCATGTATAGCCATCTTGTGCTGAAAAATGGCATTAAACCCGACAACAACAACAACAGCAACAACAACAACATATTTCTCTCAAGTTATTTATGTGTGTTGTGTATGTATCAAGTTATGTGTGTATATTGTTATCAATATTTAATTTGTATTTGTTATTTTGGGGGTTTTTTTCTCCATGTGTTATATATAATTGTATTTTGGACATGAGCTTGTCCAAAATCAAGTTCATTATATACCTGACCAGTAACTGTTATTTTGTAAATGAATAATTAAATATTAGGATCGTGATTAGTGTAAACATGTTTAACTTAATCAGAGTGCAGGACTTCGGTTTTCCTCATGGTTAAACCTGTTGTACCCGATGTTTACCATGTTCTTTATTTTATAAGTTTAGTAATAGAACTTGACTTGATGACAACTTAGAGTATTCTAGAAGTAAACTTTTGATCTTCATCCAGGTTCTCCTTTTGCGTCGTAGCTTTTTATATAATGTTGCTTACTTGATAAATTACTCATTCTTGCATTGCATTTAACATCTGAAGCACAATTAGGCGTATTGTTGTGTTGAGTATTTCATTTGTGCGGAATTATTTAATCAAACTTTTATTCACTGGGAATACCAAGGGCTGTAATATTCTTTGACTGGAACATTAATTTGGAATTACAGTTATTTCAGACAAGAATATTTTTGGATTATATTATTGAGATACATCAAAAGACTGGTAGCACATCTTCACAGTTCATGCCATTGGTACATTACTACATTCAAGACCACAGGAACATCAACATGTTCAATATTGGAACATATTTGGAATCACTGGAATTCAATAGGAACATTTTACATTTGGACTTGTGATAGTCTTTTAGGACTATTTGGTATTTGATTCGCATTACTGTAGGTTCTTTTTAAATGTTCACTTTGTATTTTAGGGAAATACATTACTTGTTGAATTTTACAAAACTTGTCGCTGTCTGCGTGGGTTCAAGTCTCGGGCTTGGCCAATGTGGGTATGTGAGAAAGCTTGCCAGTTGCTTCTTGTGGGTTGGTGGTTCTTTCTGGGATTTTCCCAGGTTCTTCCTCCACCATTTATACTGGCCACCATGTATATCCTATCTTGTGCTGAAAAATGGCGTTAAACCCTATAACAACAACAACAACAAAAACAAAGCAACAAAACCTGTCAGTTTTCACTCTTTTCTATTACTTAGTTTAAAGACCATAGAGTCATAATAATATGTTTTACATGTTTCCCTGGCATTGTATGTTGAATTTTCCTAATCACTTTTGCTGAGGACCGGTTGACTTTACCTGAATAACTCTTGAAATTACTTGCATCTGATGATTTTGTAATGGTTATAATTTTATTTTTTATTTCCCAGAGTATGATATTTATGAATTACTGCAGTGCTAATGGCCTACACTGTGTTAAAACTTTGTGTATAATTTTTTATTTTGCAAATCGTCACATATCTAGCTTACAATATACATGGGCCTAAATAAGTTATGTTTCTAGATATAGTTACATGATACAATCATATTATTAGACAATGAAGGGATATTTATAGTATTTTATTTGATATGCAGTCATAATCACGCATATGTCAATCAATCCAGTGATACCCTTGACACTGAAATCTTAGTCCTATTTGGTTATGTAATTTTGCCAGTTATTATGATTATGATTTCTTTGTCCTTCGATAACATTTATGATAAATGTTTCATCACCACCATTGTTATGGTAGTTTCTTTGTCACCATCCCCAATTTAGTGGTGGGACAACTCTTAGAACAAAAGAGATAAATAGACCTTTCTGGCCTCCCTTATGGAGGTGCCACTCATTACGATGGCCGTTGGTTACACTGCTCAGGTGCAAGAGGATACCATGTTCAAACTGAAAGAAAAGGCAAAACTCGAGATGTTTTGCATGCTTGATTCTACAAGACTTCATTCATTCACTTTATGAAGTGATTGGGAATAAATTTACTAATGGATCTAATTATTTATTTATTTTTACAAGTCAGAGCAAAACTATTTATCTGAAGCTATTTTCAAAAACTCACAGGTTCCCCACCCAAAAAAGTAAATGGTCAGTACCTAAGGTTTCATTATGGAGTTTTTGAAGCGCCATTTCTTTATTTCAGATTCACTGAAGATGGATGGTTACCATTTATCTTCATCATACAGTACCATGGAGGATGATTCCTGGACTGCAGGGATTCCAAATGCCATGCAAGAATCACCAACTTCTAGCAACTCTGACAATTCACTTCAGGTTAGTCCAATTGCATGCATACATTCAGATATATCACAAGCAGCCACCTTCATGCTGAGAAATGAGAAACAGGACTTCAGAATCCCCTTGGTTGCTTAATAAAGTTATTTTTATGATCGATGGGTATTTTGAAAACCGATAATTTAAACAAAATATTCCAAAAGTTCATATTGCAAGCCATAGATATGGCATGTTTGACCATAATTTGATAAGTTTATCAAAATTATCTGGAGCCCCTTTAGAGTGAAGTACATGAGACTAGCACACAAAATACATTGGGGCCCCTTTAAAACAAAGTACACAAAATACTTTGGAGCCCTTTTATAGTTAAGTACACAAGACAAGTGCAAAAAAAGTACTTTGGAGACTCTTTGATGTGAAGTACACAAGGCTAATACACAAAACACTTTGGAGCCCCTCTATAGTGAAGTACACAAAATACTTTGGAGCCCCTCTATAGTGAAGTACACAAGACTAGAACACAAAATACTTTGGAGTCCCTTTATAGTGAAGTACACATGGCTAGTAAAGCTGTCAGAATTTTAGAAACTTCTACCGGTTACCTGTTGATCCTAATGATTGGTTACCCACATACTTGATCAAAGAGAAATTATGTGTACAAACCTGAAGTTAATTCTGCATTTTTTAAAATTCACAGCATCTGATTAGTCCTACATTGTAAGATATCAACCATGATATTTATATTTAAAACATATTGAAAAATGAGTATTGTAACGTTGTCCCTCATGGTAAAGAGGAATGGTTAATTAGATTTGGCTGTCGTTATCTAGAGGATGACCTCCCTCGATTTTATCGCCCTGTGTCAGTGGATAGATAGAACATCAACAGAGAACTGAGTAAGACTATTGAGAAGAAATAAGACATATAAGCCCCCTTTAGATAAGAAAATAAAAAAAATTTAATAACAAAAAAACTAATAGTATCGGCTTCAATTCAAACAAATTTACGTTAAAAGAATTTCAGTAGCAGTGTTCTTTTTTGGATTCATTTATCATGGTAACGAGTGGTGAAAAGAGCACAATGTCCATGCCTGATTTGCATCACCTAGTGTTGCTTTCTGTCTTCGTCTCCGTGTATCACACATCTTCCCCCCTTCACATGTATATGTTGATCTTCCTTGATCTTCCTATTCTGAACACTTCATCTCTTTTCCAGACTTTTGTCTTTGGACTGTCCCCATCTGTTCCTGGGAGCTGTTCCTTTAATGCTGTTCTTTTCAGAAATTGTGCATCCTAGCACTAAAGCCTGTCTTTTTCTTACAAGACAGCCACCTGGTCCCTTTTACTTGTTTAATGAGGAAAGCACTATTCGTTAGTTTTTCCCTGGAGCCAGACAAGTCTTGTCTCTCGCAGGAAACCTCTCAGACTAAAGAAATCGACCAAGTTCGTTACCTTTAAATTCAACATTACTTCCAAGGTGTATGCCTTAATTTAAACTAATCAGCGGTTCTTAATTTTTCCTCAAGATAATTATTTCTTTTGTCAGATTTTGACAGCCTAGAATCTGAGAAATACGATACATATCAACTTCCCTTTGAAAATGACTATTTGACATGGGATTCCCATCAAGCGGTTATGGTCGGTAACATTAATGTTTACTTTCTCAGGACAGCGTTGTGATGCCTGGGTCAATTCTAAATGAGCCACAGATGCTGGCCTTTCAAGTTTAACACTGACATGGAGAAAAGGTCGAAGTGACCCTTCACAAGGACCTTGCTGGCTTGACTGTAATAAAATTTTAATGCACAATGTATTCAATTTTAAGGTTCCATACTTATTCAAAATTCGACACATTACAAGTATTTTAATGAAAAATGAGAAATCCAGAGTGAAGGAAAATTGACAAAGACATGAAGAATAAATGTTCTTCAAATGGTTTGAATGTTGTTTTTAATTGAATACAGGTTTAGACGAACTGGTATCATTTAAACTAGGTGACGCTTTTGTCAAGTGTGACTTATCGGGACAGGCGTTATGCAATTTGCGTATCAAGCAAATAAATTACAGCAGTTGTGGCTCATTTGCTCTTGAAGATAATGTCAGCTCAACAAAATGTGTCACTTTTAAAACAGACATGCTTATATTACAGTGTTGATAAGTTGTTTAAACAGTTCAGTGATGAACCCCAGCCATTTGGAGAAGTTGCTAGTATCAGTACCACTGACACTGCAGCCACAACTGTCACATTCCCACATATTGTTCTAAAGTTTGATAGGATAACAATTGCAGTGGTAGGTTTGTTCATGGTTGTATAGAATGAATTTGTCACAGATGTGCAACAATTCCATGGCCCTGGACCTACAAGGGGGTCTCTGCAGCCCTTCGACCCTCAGCATACATTTTTCTTCTTTTATAATAAGTGCTGTTCACATCCCTGGATTAAAAAAATTACAGAATGTTTGAAAAGATACATTTAGTATCATGATAGACGAATCCACTGACCATGGTAGTGAAAAATGTGTTGCCATTTTGGTTAAAGTTTTGGATCGTTAAGTAAAATAAGTTGTAAATGGCTTCTTTGTAACATTGTTACAGGTTCAGATCTTTTTGATTGCTTAAACCAAGTGTTTCTTGACAAAAAACTCTCATGGCCATTCTTGTTGGCTATTAAAGTGACCATGCAAATGTCATGATTTGGAAGCAGAATTCTGTTATCAAGAAATAGGGAAAAGCAGCCCCTAGTGTATGATTTGGGATGCATGTGTCATTTTGCTAACACATGCCTATCATATGGCCTGAAGAAGCTGCCTTGCAATATTGAAGAGATGCTAATTGATGTCTACTATCATTTTTTGAACAGTCCAAAATGAAAAGAAGAATATAAAGAATTTCAGTAATTCACAGAAACAGATGTAGCAAAATTAGTGAAGCAGTCCAACAGGGTGGCTGTCTCTAAGTTGATGTATGGCAAGAACCCTAAAACAGTGGCCTTCTTTGAAGGCATTGGGGAATGTGCGAGGCTATTTTGCACCCTAGGCAAACAATCCACCTTGCACCCCTACCCCCAGGGCATCACTTGTTATAAACTGTTCATTAGTATTAATACACACTTGGCTTGATAATTTATTAATTTCATTATTTAGTCTACATATTTAATGATAATAAATGAATAACCTGACTGTACTTCAATTTTGGTGCCCTAGGCAGCCACTTAGTTGGCATGTTGGGTTAAGCCTGCCCAGGAAAGCATATTTTAATAGGCATGAAGATGCTAAAAAATGTGGCTCAAGAGTTTTCAGATGTAAAAACATCTTCAGTAATGAACAATTACACTTGTTCTACCATTTTTTGGATTTTATTTTGCAGCCATTGCTTGAATTCATCACCACCTTTCAGGCGGTTGAATCAATGGTTGACCACCTGGATAACGTAATAAACATATTACTCTGGAAGTATTTGGACAAGTTTGTCACAATGTTGGCAATAACATCCGTTTCAAATTTTTAGAAGTAGATTTCAAGAATGCAAGTAATCAATTTTGATGACATCATAGCAGTAGGCATGTGGACTCAACAGTATCTAGTTAAAACTCACACCTTCCAGAGGGGTTTGTGAAACCATTTTTTATAACTGTAAGACAGTTCTACAAAGAAGTAACTAAGAAGATGATCCAGAAATTTCCATCTAAAGATGTCAGTCTCAAAGCATTGGAATTCTTAAATCCTGATCTGAAACAAAAAGTCCATGGAGAATCACTCATTCAGCTAGCAGACCTTCTCAGTGTAGATTTGCCAAAGACGAACTGCTTGATGAGTATTCTGATTGCCAACTAACACCTCAAGATGAACTGCTTGATGAGCATTCTGATTACACCTCAAGATGAATGGCTTGATGAGTATTCTGATTGCCAACTAACACCTCATGATGAACTGCTTGATGAGCATTCTGATTACACCTCAAGATGAACTGCTTGATGAGCATTCTGATTACACCTTAAGATGAACTGCTTGATGAACATTCTGATTACACCTTAAGATGAACTGCTTGATGAGCATTCTGATTACACCTCAAGATGAACTGCTTGATGAGCATTCTGATTACACCTCAAGATGAACTGCTTGATGAGCATTCTGATTACACCTCAAGATGAACTGCTTGATGAGCATTCTGATTACACCTCAAGATGAACTGCTTGATGAGCATTCTGATTACACCTCAAGATGAACTGCTTGATGAGCATTCTGATTACACCTCAAGATGAACTGCTTGATGAGCATTCTGATTACACCTCAAGATGAACTGCTTGATGAGCATTCTGATTACACCTCAAGATGAACTGCTTGATGAGCATTCTGATTACACCTCAAGATGAACTGCTTGATGAGCTTTCTGATTACACCTTAAGATGAACTGCCAACATTTGTTTATGGTCAAACTACTTTGGATGAAATTTGGTTCAGAATTGCGGATATGAAGTTTGTATGTAATTGGTATTAATCGTTTCATGTATCTGATGGAATTGACATTTGCTGCATGTCTCCTACACTTTTGCAGATACAGAAAGATGTTTCTCAGCAGTGAGAAAAATCCTAACAGATTGCCGAGACAATTTGAATAACGAAACATCGGGTGCTGTCCTCAGTGCCAAACTGAACACTCTGTCTGATGGTTCTGATGTTAGACCAAATGAAGATCTAAAGCAAGCGAATTTTGTACAAATGAAAAATTAAAATGTAGCAACTAGTCAGAAGTAGACTTTTTAAGATTTATTATATTTGGTAAATAAAAAATTGTAAGAATTTAATGTTGTTTTCAGTATTATTACAAGCTTTTTTATATTGAATTTTTTTTTTTTGTAGTTAGAGGAAAAATATTTATAACGAAGAATACAAGCTAATTTTCATTCTTAAATAATTATTTATTTTGTGTTTTCTTCAGTTGTGCAGATTGTTTAAAATACAATTTGTCATTTACTAATATTTTGTTTGCTGTGTATATAAGGTTATTGTTTTCTGGAAAAGAAAAACCTTTAAATATGATGTCATTAATAGATTATAATGGTTAGGGCAAGCATATGAGATAATCCCAGGTTATAAACCCATTTAAATGACCAACATTTGCACTTTCATCACCATAAAAGTTAGCATGTCTGGGTATAGGTTACATTTCTGTAGTGCATTTCATGGAATGGTAGGGGTAAAATTACAGGAGTGGATTGCATAGAATGGTAGGGGTTAAATTACAAAGTGGATTGCAAAGGGTTAATTACTGGAGTGGATTGTGGGAAATGGCATGAGTTACATTACTGTTGTATATTATGTGAAATGGTAGTGTGTGTTGAAATTAAAATTTCAGATAATGGAAGCAGATCATATAAAATAGAATAAAATGGGTTTTAAGGTGGACCTGGTGTTTCATAGTTTTGGATGTTAACTATACATGTCTACATATGTTACTCTTATGTATTTTAAAAATGTGTGGTTGTATGTGATATTTTATGTTCAGGCACTAGGGTATATTATATGAGAAGATGCCAACTGGCATATTGATGTCAGATTATATTACCTTTTATTATGGGGAGCTGATATTTTTGTCATTGAGATTGCTTTAAATTGTCTAGGCAGTAGAACCTAAAAATCAGACTCAAACCTCTATATTTCGGAAGTTAGAATGTAACTAAGCTCCACACATCACCGTTACCATTGTTAAATACAGTACGAGTGTATTTTCACAAGGTCAGTAGCAACTCTAAATACAGGAGGGATGAAAGAGTCGAGGTTAACATTGAAGTTTTATTTCACCCAGATGATGTATCGTGAACACGTTTCTTTGTAAAAAAAAAGACTAACAACCATAATCCTCACCTCACACTTATAATATTTTTGTGATTAAATAACACACTTTGATATTGATAGAGTTAGGTGTGATACAGATGCATTAAATAATCAGTGAAAATGACAAATTATGATGGATTTGGTATCTTTTCTTGTAATAACTTTTTCTTTTAAACTCCTAAATGCCATTTGAAAATAATAATTGGAATGCTAAAAGAGGAATGAAAAAGAAATTTAACATAGTCTAGTTTTATAACATGAATATGTGACACTGCATTTGCACTGAATCATCTTTTTAGAAAAATATCTGTTATAGTCAGCTGCAAATAGTTCTGAATCATAATGTGTCAAAGTGCATTTAAAACCAACAAAAAGAAAAACAAATGCACTTCCCAGAAAATGACTTTCATTAAAATTTAATTATCAATGACTTTAATGATAATTATGTTCTGATCTATATGTGTGAATTTTTTCAAGCTTTCCATGAACTATCTCCCTGGGTTGAGTTTATGGGGCCATTCAAGGGGCCTGCCTATTATTATGATAGATACTTGTTACTCTCCACCACAATTACAATAATTAGCATGAAGTTCCTATATACACTTGTTCCTTGTGCATGTAGTTATCTTTGATACTGAAGTGTTTCTTGATTATCAATGCAATGTGTTTTATTCAGTACAAGAATTTCTATAGATACTAGCACATCATAATTTAAATAACAGTGTCTATACATACAGCAACTCTATAAATTGCTGCACAGTTGTTACAAAATCAATCTTATTTTTTATTTTTGGTCATTTTGAAGCCAACCAATTTGTTTGGGATATAAACAGTGTGATTATTTAATTTTGGTGTACATTGGGGGGGGAGGCTACTAAAGGGAAAAGCAAAGAAGTGTATGTTGTGGGATGAAGATGTCATCAGTATACATGCAGATGATGCGGCAGTAAATGACTGGCTTCTCAGTTTACAGCATGGGTTTAACACTCAGTTACGGTCTAGCACTTCAGATGAATGGACTGACTATGCATCAAATATTCTGTACCCTGTCCCAACTGAAAGAACTGTACAATATCAGTTCAACTACAATGGCCCTGTTCCACAAGGACTCGACTCTGCCATATGTCTCTGATAACAACATGTCACCACTACAATCGATCATACATTGTAATCCAGAATTGGGAAGAACTTTATTGATTACATTGGAGTGAGATTGAGCTCAAGCAAATCTACTCAGATATTATCTCCCACATCACCTGTTTCCAATGGTTTTGTGGCAACAACATGTTACCCAGAAAGATCCCAATGAACCTCTCCCTCAATGGTCAGAACATTCCACTGTCTCTGATCAGTTATAACAAGAACATCAGCATACCCACGTAACTGACAAATTCAGTTAAACAATAGTGACGTATAAGTAATTGCTGCTATTAAAATGTAGTTTTTTGAGGGGGTACAATTAATTTTAATTGACAAATGACTGGCCTATGTGACTGAGTGGTTAAAGCACTTGCCTTAACTGATCATTGCCATCTCACCTCTATCCATGTGGTTTCAAGTCTCGGGCCAATGTGGGTATATGAGAACCTTGCCAGTAGCTTCCAGTGGATAGGTGGTTCTTAGGGGTTTTCCCAGGTTCTTCCTCCACCAAATTTACTGGCCGCCATATATAGCCTATTGTGTGCTCAGAAATGGCATTTAATCCCAAACAACTTCAACAACAACACCATTGACAAAGCATATGCTGTATGTCTTACGATCGTTTAATTTGCTATAATGACTTATTTAAAGAAGATAACACGATTAGCTAAGAACTACTCTACCTTGAGGTCCTCATCCAAAGGAATTTACTTATTTTAGCTGCTCTTCACTTTTTGCCTTGTATTATCACATGCTTCAGTTTTTTAGTTTACTTGGTCATGTGGGTTTATAGTATGGCCCTGTTTTCATTGTCTGTCACATTATGCATCCATTTGTCAGTAATTGCTTGTTACCATTATGGAGCCCATATTTCTGATCCAATTTCAATCAAGCATGGAATATGAGTTTATCACATCAAAAACTTAGGCTCTCAGATGAGTCCAGTAATAAGTGTGATGCACATATATTATTGATATGATCTTGCATCTGATTGGCTGAACTTCTAACCTCTCTTGAAGCCACATTTCTGATCTGATTTTGATCAGACTTCAGATGTAAGCTATATCATCAACATCTTGGATGGATTCATTAATGAGCGAGATCCACACACACTGACGAGATAATCTTGCATTTGCTTGGCTGACCCTGTTATCACTCTGAAGGCCAGATTTCTGATCCAGTTTTGATCCAAAGTGGACTATGTGCCTAGTTTCAAATCATATCTCAAATGAGTTTGATAATGAGTGATTTCCAGCATATTAATGAGGTAGATCTTGCATCTGATGGCTAAACGTGCTGCCACTTGTCCAGTTTTGATCAGACTTGGAATGTATGCTTATGTCATCAAGATCTTGTTTGATCGTGTGTGTGTGTGTGTGTATGTGTGTGTGATTGTGCGTGCATGCGTGCGTGCGTGCGTGCGTGCGTGCGTGCGTGCGTGCGTGCGTGCGTGTGTGTGTGTGTGTTGGATGTATCTTTAACAATTTTTCAATCATATCACTACAGTATCTACAGTGTGACAGTTTATAGAGATGTCTTGCACAGGGGCATCATGCCACAGATATGTAGCATCATGTCCCACCCATTCACATTATCCTGATGCCAGGCCGACCAGTCCTAACACTAACCTCTTAATGCTGAGCACCAGGCAAGGCAGCTGCTTGTACCATTTTTATAAGACTTTTGTATGACTTGGCTGGGGTTCAAAATCATGACTTCCCACATCTGAGGTGGATGCTCTAACCACTATGCCACTGAAATGGTTTCATCATGAATGCGATGCACGCATATTAATGAGTTGATCTTGCATCTGATTGACTGAGCTTGTTACTACTGTTATTTCTGATCTAATTTTGATCAAACTTGAAATATTGGCTTTTAAAAATGAGGTCTTGGATTGGATTGATAATGTGCAAGATCAATGCTTATAAATAATGTAATTTTGCCTCTGATTGGCAGGTCTCAGAAAGCCATATCTGGAGTCTGATTTTGATCAAACTTGGCATGTATAATTCATGATCTTGAACTGTTTCCAAAGAAACAATATTGATACATATTAAAGGGCTAACCTTGCATCTGATTGACAGGGTGTGTTGCCACTCGTGAAGCCTTATGTTTATCTTTCTGGGTTTATTATCATCAAGATCTTGGATGACTGCGATTAAGAGCAAGAAACTGTACATATTAATTTTGCCTTCATCTTTAAGAAATAATTTTATCAGGAAGATAGCTCACATGTGTTCATACACTACTACACAAGTGCTTAGTGAAATGTTCAACCGTTAATGCAGCCAGTTAAGTGATATCAGGACCACTTGAGCCTCTTGCTAACATGTCTTCGCTGAATATATCTTACAATTTAGGTAAAGCATCTTTAGGATCATCAAATTACTGTTTCATACTGCTACATATATGCAAATGATGACAAATTCATAGTGCAGTTGGACATGCAATAAACTAAAATAAGTCATGTACACATGTAAACAATGTAACCTTTCCTACTTCCATTTGAAACAATTCAGTTTTACAGGTTTGACAGGAACACTGAATATCTGTATTAACTATTAAAATGTCAAACAGAAAATAATCTGTGAAGATATATTACAGCCAGCAGCATGGCATAAAGCTATGAATTCCATTGTTTGTATTATTTTACCACTAAATGTCTTATCTGGTATGCACACCATGGGAAGTATTGCATGTCCTGACTTTCTGAATGTTCAGTTGCCAAGTGGCATTAAAATTTTGTTTTGTAGAATGAATTTTGACACCTTTGTGCTGTACCAGTGAGGTTACTTGATATTATGGGTATATTGATACCCTTGTCTGTCATTCCATCACACATTGGTTAGGTTTTGGGGTTAGATCAGTTTTCAGGCACAGTGGTGAAAGCCATCTGTATTCCACAACTAGGGCTGCCATTTATTCTTTGACAAAAAAAGTATACTTCATAAATCTTGTGTAATTGATACCTGAAATATTCTGTCTGTGTATGGGTAAGTGCCAGTGGGATGAGAAGGGTCATTTTACTGTATTAAAATGTAAGCTGCCATCAGTGTAAATGAGACTAGGCACAGATTGGCTTTCTTCATGAAGACTGGATTGCAGTGGATTACTATTCCTAAATAGTCGATGGTATTTTCTGGTATTCTAGCTATCAACTAGGACAAGAGCATCTTAAGAGAAATTCCATGATGATCTATATATCCAAACTGCAGACAGCTAGATCTGCTGCTGTGTAATTCAGATAGACAAGAATCTGTGCAGTTCACTTGAAATCATTAAACAGTGTACAGAATGAACCCTGATCTGCTTGCACCTTATGCAGTAGTGAATCTGAGTCTATACTGGTCACAATTAGGATTGTTTTGTACATCAGCAAATGCAGTACAGTGAGATCCTGATCTGCTTTGGTCACAATTAGGATTGTTTTGTACATCAGCAAATACAGTACAGTGAGATCCTGATCTGCTCGCAAATTATGCAGCAGTGAATCTGAGTCCAGGCTGGTCACAATTAGGCATGTTTTGGTGTTCTCATTTTTCTGGGGTTTAATGCTATTTTTCAGTACAAGATAGGCAAAACATGGCAGCTGATATGACTGGTGGACAAAGAACCAGGGAAAACCCCAGGAAGAACCACCGACCCACACGCATGTTTTGTTCATCAGCAAATACATTATAGTCATAATCGTGTTTATGATGTGAGCTTTCATGCCAGTAACGTTTACTGCAGAACTTGAAATGATGTGATCATTACATTAGGAAGTCATTGATAGATGTATCATAGTGCTTTGAACTCTGTGAGAGATTAAATGTCAAATGATGCAATTGTGACTATTGTTTTCTACTAAAAAATGGAAAAGATAAATTCTTGGGTAGTTTTTATAATCACAGCATGACTTCTGTGCTGGAAAATGTTAATGTGAGCAAAAAGTATACAAGACCTCGGGAAATCTAGTGATTTATATTTTACTGTATATAAATGTCCATGCAGGCTTTCTCTTATAGAACACTGTTGTGATCTCATTACAGTAATTGTATCTGACTGAAAAATGTCACTCCAATATACCCTTTTCTTGAAGTCTGTGGTGGATTAGATGGATTTTTAAATACTGTACATACTCGCTTATAAATCAAGTCCAACTGCAAACTGCACAGACCCAGATCTGCCATCGCAGAATGCGCTGGCAGATCTGGGTCTATGTAGGTTGTTAGGAGTCATTAGTAGAACATACAACATAGACCTTGACCTGCAGAATCATTATACTACCACAGATCAGGATCTTTTTTTTATATTTTCAGTTTGACGGGACTTATAAGCGAGTACATATGGTGCTAATTTAGGTATTTTGTTATGGGCAATTATTGACAAAGTACTGTACTTTTTCCTATACTTTTCTATGTAGTGAGCCCAATGTAGTGTCCCCAAATGGGGAGAGATGTTCAGCTACTATGTTATGGGCAGTTATTGACAGAATATTTTTTCCCATGCTTTTCTATGTAATGATCCCCAAATGGGGACAGATGTTCAGCTACAGTGTTATGGGCAGTTATTGACAGAATATTTTTTCCCATGCTTTTCTATGTAATGATCTCCAAATGGGGACAGATGTTCAGCTACTGTGTTATGGGCAGTTATCGACAGAATATTCATTTCAGTGCTTTTCTATGTAATGATCTCCAAATGGGGACAGATGTTCAGCTAGGAGTGGCAGACATATATTTATCAAGTGATTTAGGATTACTTGCACCCTAAGTGTGTAAACTTGTAAGTTTCTCAAAAAGTATACTCTAAACATTTCATTAGTAATCCTCCCAACTCCATGGTGAGGATTACAGTGAATATTATTCCACAGAGTTAAATGCAGTTAGAGTTTTGTTTTTAAGTTTAACAAATTACAAGATTCAGGAAGAGAGGACTGGCATTCTTCAAAATTAATGTTTCTTTTGTTTCAGAAAATTTTTTTCTTGACCTTTTAATATGGTACGATAATGTCAAAATATCAGCTGTCTGATGTATGTTATTCTTGGTACCTTTTCACAGCAATCTGATTAAAATCAAATCTTACTGTACTACGTGAAGATCTGACAGTGACTGCTTAGTAGTCATGATCTGGTGACCTTTGAATTAGCCAATGGAAATGCAGCTTTCAGAAATTAAAAGTGAATCAAATTGTTTGGTTCACATAGTCTCCCAAACATGAAGGCATAAGACTTCCTCTGATTGACTGATGAAATTAGCAATTACAGTATTGTAATAACATAGGTCACCAGAACAAGATCCCTAAGCAGTTGCTGTCTGATCTTCAGAATAGAAAGTGGAGATTTGAATTTAATCATATTGCTTTTCACAGATGTATGATGCGTACAATTCTTGGTACCTTTTCACACTTAGTAGGAAAATGTCTGATGCATACAATTCTTGGTACCTTTTCACACTTTAGTAGAGAAATGTCTGATGCGTACAATTCTTGGAACCTTTTCACACTCAGTAGGGAAAAGTTATAACTTGGCAGTAACTGTAGCAAGTTTTTCAGACATGCATTAAGAGCAGAAATTAAAATAGTCTCACACCCTTGAGTTGCTGTTCAAACAGGTTAAAAGAATATAGTCATATTCCACACTTGCAGAGTATTGTAATACATGTAGTTTAAAACTGTACAACTGCCTCAGTGAGAAAGGTGAATTAGATACTCAAAAAATAACACTAATACCAGTATCCGATTTCTCGTGCAATCAACCCAGGGGGCAAGTTTTTAAATGTTTTATATATATATATATATATATATATATATATATATATATATATATATATATATATATATATATATATTGTTACATGTAGGCTCGTACTTATGTAACAGAAGAAAAGAGTGAAGTCAACAAGCTTTGTATATTTTAACAAAATAATTTATTTCCCTAGAAAACAATGTAAAAATTGGAAAATAGGACTTATGGTTTGTGAATATTATCCAAAATTTAATCCTAAGAATGAAAAATACAAGTCCTATCACGAAATAGTTCTATTAGAATCCAAGTTCGAATCTCAACGACGTTCCAATATGGAAGGCAATGACGTCAGATGTGGTCCATGTACAGATAGCAACAATTCTTCAATTGAATCACAGTTTATATTTCCGAATAATTCCAGAATAAATTTCCACTGAATTTCTTTCTCCAAGAATTTTATAAAACAGTACACTCGTTTGGTTTTCTAGAGAATAAATTATTAAATTCCAAAAACAAATGAACTTCAAAAAAAACAATCTGCTTTCAACAACAAAAAAACCTATCCAGCCTTCTAGGTTTCAGAGATACAACTGACTGACGAGCGCTCAGAAAGAGTATTATATATTCACCCTAATTATCATCCCGTTTTCGCGAGACAGACTACGTGGTCTCCTAACACTTGAAACAACGCAATAGGAAAAATGCAATTCATCACGTAGGAAGAACCCCTATCTACTAACACTCTGAAACAAATTTAAAAATAAAACATTGTTTCTCCAGACTACATGAAATGACCTTGGCAATAGCCAATCGTTTTCGCATAGCGCTTACACTACCACGGACCAAGGTGAACTAAAATATTGTTCACATAACACGTTTTACATCTTAGATAAACAGAACTACTGAAAAAGAATTTTGAATCCCATGAAAATAATCATTACAATAAAATGTAATGAAACAAAAATAAAATAAAAAAGAATTTTAAAACTAACACACAAGCAATTTAATTACATATACGTAGCAATATATAGATTGCAGGCTTACGATCATCCAATAAAGTTTCTTTAGTAACAGTTTGAGGGAGGGGTGGCTTATGGTTAAACATGGGCTTCCCATGGTGTATTTACAGTACTGATTTATTTTTGACTTAGTTGCCTTAGCAAGTTGAGACAAACATAATACTTTTTCGACAACAGCAGCAATGCTTTCTTTTAATATTGTTTGCAAGTCCGATACTTGATGTGTGTACATCAACATGCTGATCCATGTGAGACACCAGACTGATCCACATAAGACATTAGGTTCCCTAAGTATGCATCAGTAGATTAATGCATGTGAGATGCTAGGTTCAGTAGGTATGCATCAATATACTGATGCATGTGAGACTGGAGGTATACAGTTTAAATGAAACAACAGTTGCCCGTTTGGTAGAAAATCATTGAGAAGTATCATTTCTTTTCCTGTTCAAACTTTTAAAAAAAGTTTTATGATATAATTTTCACGATGTGCTATTCATAAATTAAGTATCAAATCTGATTTACCAACAATTAACGTTTCGGCTCTTAGTCTGAATTCAGAACAGTTGATTGCTTCACTGTAAGGAAAACTGAAATGATTGTTTCACTGTAAGGAAAACTTAAATGCTATCCATAAGATACGTACAAGATTCTACTTTAATGTTTAATTTTTTTAGCTCTTTAATTATTGACCAGAAGATCTTGTGGGGTCACCTGCTGTCGATCATCAGTCCATTGTTTGTCATCCATCATCCATCATTCGTCTTGTCTGTTTGCACACATTTGTTATTACTATCCCCCATGTTACTACTTGGAGGATTGCCATAAAACCTTGCACACACACACACACACACACACACACACACACACACACACACACACACACACACACACACACACACACACACATTCATTCATCCCATGGTCCAGCTTGTCATAAATTATTTGTAAGTCTTGTAATTGCTACTCACCCAGAATAATGGATAATCGTGGAGTGTTTATTAAAAGTATAGTTTGTCCTAAATGAAAACAGTGCAGATCTGATGCATATCATTATGCTTCTGGTAATCATTAGGCATTTTTCCACCTAATTATGTCTTACACTCACCTATCTATGGATTATGAACATTTAAAAATTAAGAATTAATCAATAAAACATTGTGCTTGTTATTTTTATTCTTATCTCTTTAATCCCACACATCATATAAATTTGAGTATATTGTAACAGAAGACTACTGCAAAAAATAGTTTAAGAGTATGTTTGTCCATTGTATATCTACATGTACATTGCTTATTTTCTTTTTATAGTAGCTATATATGACGCATTTCCAAGAAAATAGATGAGTTTCTTCAATTTGAAAAATATGTTACAGAGTCATATAATAATGAATACTGTTTGGTAGTGGACCCGTTGCTCCTTAAAAAACAATGGCACCAGATGTTAAGCAAAACATGCTTTAACAGTGTGGCTTAAAGATGTTACATTGCAGAAAAATGTTAGAGGAGAAGAGAGATCTTTTTAAACTTTAAACATGTTAGATCAGACAAAGAATAAATCCATAGTGCTTTACAAATTTTAAAAAGAGAATATGAGAGTGATTTTATTTTAGCACTCAGGTCTTTAGCAGAACAACTCGATAACTGCCTGTGTTCATTGCTTGATAAACATGCCCCAGCAACCAAGTGCAGAGTAGCAATTCAGAAGTGTTCTCCATGGTATAGCAGTGTTAGGGACCAGCTTCGCACTGCTAAAAGAAACCGCCGTAAAGCTGAGAGGCTTTGGCTTTCCACCAGACTCACTATTCATAAGCAGATCTATGAGGCCACTAAGAAGAATATCATAAACATAGTCCATGCAGCGAAATCAGCCCACTACAGTACTAAGATCATGGAAAGTTCCAGCTGCAAAGAGCTATTTGAGATTACTAACAAGCTAATGTCAAGGAATAAATGTACACCACTTCCAGCTACCTTCTCTCTAGTCGACCTTCCGGACCTGTTTGCAAATTTCTTCCGTGACAAAGTACAAACCATCAGAGATAAACTTGACAACACAATTTCAGTTGACTCGTCATCACCATACAGTTGCGATACAGAATTTCAGCGGCAACTGTTAGCAGCATTTGAACCTGTCTCTGGATTTAGTACGTACAGTTGTGATGAAGAGTGCACCAAAGTCATGTAAACTTGATCCATTTCCGACGTCACTGCTGCTAGAGTGCTTAGATCCAATATTGCCTGCACTAACTGATGTTATTGATACCGCTCTCTCATCTGGGGAATTCCCATCATTTTACAAAACTGCCATTGTAAAGCCTCTGCTGAAGAAACCAACACTCGACCATAATGATTTAAAGAACTACCACCCAGTTTCTAATCTCCAATTCATGTCAAAAATCTTAGAAAAAGTTGTTCTATCCCAACTTGTATCTCGTCTGAATTCAAACAGTCTTTTTAGCAATGTACAGTCTGCATATCGCCCTTGCCACAGTACTGAAACTACTCTTCTGAAAGTAGTCAATGACCTTCTCTCTGCTTTGGATAGGCGGAAAGATTACAGTCCTCACTCTCCTTGACTTGTCTGCAGCATTTGACACTATAGACCATGATATATTACTTCACCGTCTCCAGCATGTATTTGGCATTCATGATACGGCCTTACTATGGTTCAAGTCCTACTTGGTCAACAGGACACAAATTGTGTCCGCAAATGGTATACACTCTAGCCCAGTTGATCTATGCTGTGGTGTTCCACAGGGGTCTGTTCTTGGACCTGTTCTCTTCATTCTATACTCTCAGCCACTCTCAAGTGTCATAGATCATCATCCAGTGTCTCACCAATTGTATGCTGATGACACCCAGATATACAAATCTATCCATCCAACTGAAGTTGAAGCTACCATTAAAGGCGTAGAGAGGTGCATTTCCGATGTGAAATCATGGATGACATGTAACAAGCTGCAGATGAATGATGATAAAACTGAAGCCATTCTGATTACAACACAAAGACTTTCTCATTCACATCCTTTACCACAGACAACAAATATCAGCAACACCAACATTAAATTCACACAGTCAGTACGAAACCTCGGTGTTACTCTTGACAGTACTCTCTCATTGCACCAACATGTCATGAACATTTGCAAGGCTGCATATCTTGAACTGAGACGCATCAGCTCCATTCGCAAGTATCTTTCAGTTGATGCCACTAAAACACTTGTGTGTTCCTTAGTACTTTCAGGACTGGACTATTGTAACTCAATTCCATCTGGTTCGTCTCAATATCTACTCCAAAAACTTCAAAAAGTTCACAACACAGCTTCTCGGATCATCCTTAGAGTACCACGATCAGAGCACGCCTCTCCCCTGCTCTCTACCCTACACTGGCTATCCATACGATCCAGAATTAAACACAAAATTTGTTCTCTGTGCTACGTTTCGCTGACAGGCTCCAGTCCAACGTACCTATCTGACCTCACCCATGTGTACACACCTGCAAGATACTTACACTCCTCTTCTGACACTCGTATTCTCATTATTCCCACTATGAAAATGAAATCATATGGACAACGCTCTTTTGCATACCAGGGCCCAGCAATGTGGAATGAATTGCCCACTGCACTTAGACACAAAAACGCAGTGATCTCATTCAAGAGCGCTCTTAAAACCTACCTATTTCAACTGCAAGAACAGACTTAAAGACCTAATAATGTATCCTTATAATGTATCCTTACCTTAAATATTTAGAGCATGTTTTCTGTTTCTAATTTCGTGGTGTTTGTTTCTATTTTTGTAATCATATCATTATATATGTTTTTTTAAGTGTTGTCAAATGTTGTAAAGCGCTTAGAGCTTCTAAAGATTAGGTGCTATACAAAGTCCTCATTATTATTATTATTACAATCAATGAGCGAAAGTTAAACTTGAAGACTAGTTAATGTGTGTGTGTGTGTGTGTGCGTATATATATATATATATATATATATATATATATATATATATGATCATGTATATATCAGGTTTCCATGTCATTCTTTTTGGTACTTACAGACCAGACAACATGTACCTGTGGGGAAAGCTCATATTAACAAGTCTGTCAAACCATGTTACATAAATTATTGATCATAAAGTGTTGTCACTCAGTAGTTACTATTATGATTTCGGATAATGAAAAGTTGACATACTGTTTGGTGTGTAAATACATCCACTGCCGCAGGAAATAGTGTACTCCCCAAGGCTTAATAGCATTTTCTTAAGCCATTATTAAACCTTCACAAGAAATGTTTGGCCAAGTTTAACTTTTGTATGACAATTTTACCTTGTATTCAAGTAGAAATTTGGTCACAGTTTAGTTAGTTTATTGATTGGAACATATCTGATAAAAGTGTTTTACACAAAATCTAAACTGTCACCTCAATTTAAGTATGTGGACCCAAAGTTCACACACTGACTTGATGACTAGGGCTTTCAAATATACATTCAGTTTACGAGTCATATGATTTTCTTAGCAGAGAAGTACAGCAAGGTCTTTAAAATTTTATTGTTACATGTATTTGTATCAGAGTGCTGGCAGTCTGATCAAAGGATACTAGGCAAGCTTTTATTGCAAATCAATTTAAAACCATATCGGGATTTGAAATTAAACTACTTGCTTTCATCTAGTAACAAAGATTTTGTTGACGCTTAGCAGATTTTCTTCCATTTGTAAGCAGATGATCACAGTGACAGTTGAATTTCTAGAAGTAACTCTCTCTCATTTCCTTAAAACAGTTATGAATGAAAAAAATATTATCTGACAATCCAGAGCAGCAGCCAGTTTTAGTTCTTTGGAGTCTTAGTCAATTGCAGCTTACTATGTTCTTCCATTGAAAGGTTTTTCTCAGCTTGTCATTCAGAAAGTCTTCAGTTGCATTTATTTGAAACAGTAGAAAGCACATCAACTGGGACCATATCCTACACTTCAGGGTAATATAGAGGATTGGTTGTCATACTAGTGGAACAAAAAACAAAACAAGACTTAGGAGAAAAGCCCCAAAACCATGGAAGCTGGTTGCAACTGGTCAGCATTTCCACACAGTGATTCATACAGTGACTGTGCTTATAATGTTTCTGATATTGTAGTACACAGGCATGAAAAGATGGAACCAGTCAGGGGTTTGGAGGTAAGGATTCTAATATCATTGAAACAATCTTTTTTCATGTTGTGACAGAAGTCTGTGGATTTGTGACCTTTGTTTTTCGTGTCATGGGCATGGTGTCTGTCTTGGTCATCATATGATGATTACATTGTATGCAAAGTTGCACCATGCTTACTGTGGTATATGGTTCAGTGTTTAACATAACTACATGTATGCAAGCAGGCAAGTAGTCATTGATGTGATAAAACACAGATTGAATACCATATCTATGTGTTTTAAAGAGCAGATGGGTGCAGAAAAGAGTATATTGGTAATAAAAATAGCCAATGTTAGGGTTGTCATACCAAGACAAGACCATCTTCTTTTAAAATTACATAATTCTTGCTAAGCAGAGCCATGTCAAAAAACAAATTTTATGCAACTCTTGAGTTGGAGCTTAATGTTTCAGTGCAATTAGGTTTTTTTTTTTCTTATTTCCTCTAGCTCACATTTAAGTCAATCTTTTGTTTTAAAAATAATTTATTTTGATAAGTCAAGTGGCTTTCATCACTTCATTCCTCAAGATTTATTTATAGTGTTCAGAATTTGTTGGCTAAATCGGTGCATGTGAAATTAGGCAATTCTTTGTTCGTATTTCCTTGTGGCTTCTTTTTTTCTGTTATTTTCTGTGAGAAAAGAAATTGTCAGAAAAGAAACATTGTGAAAAATATATTTTCGGTTTAAGATTGTCATCACTTGTACTGTTTGTCAACAAAAAACTTTACTGAAATTTTGTGGGATTGGCGGATGTGCATTATGAAGAATGAATATACTATAAGTGCCAAGAGGAGCATTAAATTCATCTGAACTATCTGCTGGTACTTCCAGGTGAAATACCGTATATTAGCAGTCATTCACTCTTCAGTTTGGATTGCATGGCTGGACAAATTTTTATTAAAGTCAGTTTATCCCTGGGCATTCTGACTGGAAAATTGAACTTGCCTTACCGCTCTGGTGTCCTAGTGGTTAGAGCGTCCGCCTCAGATGTGGGAGTTCAAGGGTTTGAACCCCTGCTGAGTCAGACTTTTAAGAATGGTACTAGCAGCTGCCTTACTTGGCACTCAGCATTAAGAGGTTAGTGTTTGGACTGGTCGGCCTGGTGTCAGAATAATGTGGCTGGGTGGGACATGATGTTATGTGTCTGTGGCATAATGCCCTAGTGCTAGATATCACTTTAAATTGCTACACTGCAGACATCATATGATATGACTGGAAAATTTTTAAAGCTGTGTTTAAAATACAGATCACACACACATGTTCTAAGCCTTTATTGTTAAAGTGTCACACTCTTAAGGCTCAATACACTATACCAGGAAAAATTTGTTTGACAGGGCAACTTAGGGCTTTGAACTCAACAAGACCTGTATACTACAAATGTTAATATTGAAAACCTACCTGATAATAAGTTAAAATATAATTATGTATTCCCTTAACTTTGCTTTCAATTATAAGCAATCATATAATCATGTCTATACAAGAACATATGAGACTAACCAAGACATTTACTATAAGATGGAAGTGAGACTTTGACAGTGTATTGTGAAATAAAGGATTAATAATTGAATGAAATTACTGGTATTTATGTTACAGAAGCATGCATGTAAAATTGGTAAAAACAAGCACAGATTTATGTACTGGGGCTTGTTTGTAGAGAATAAAACATACCAATCCATCTCTCTCTCTCTCTCTCTCTCTCTCTCTCTCTCTCTCTCTCTCTCTCTCTCTCTCTCTCTCAGTTCTACTGATGATAGAGCAGTACAACCTGTGGGATGACCTTTTGTTCATTGTCCATCATTCATTAGCACAAGTTTGTTATTGCTACTTCTTCCACTTGGAGGATTGCCACGAAACATGACACATTCATCCAAACATCTAATTGGTCCTAAATGAAAATGGTGCCACTTGGACATCCAAAATGGCCACCACAGTGTCTATCATAAAAATCTTATTACCACTTTACTCTACACCATCACCAATAAGAAAGCACCTCTTCTATTTGGCAATTACTACCTATTTTAGGATATTATCCTTACACCAACCAGTTCAGGGGACATGTCTGTATGTTAAGAGCAACAAAATAGTTCCCAACACTCAGCCCAATTACCTTGTTTATTTTCATGACTTATTAAGGTCAGTCTAATATATGTCTTGATTGTAATTTAAACTAAATAACATTTATTGTAAAAAATGTGTTAACATGACTTTTGCAAAACATAAAATTGACCATGCTGATTGTAACATTTCCATTGTCAAATCTTCAGTTTTGAAAGTTCATAGTTTTTTGCATATTGTCAGCCCCTTTAGTTGCATGTTGCCTCAGTCCCATAAGGCCTAAATAGAGGTGTCTGGTTTTTAAAAGCACCAGAAAACTTGACAAGTCTTGAATGACTGACTCCTAGAAGAAGCATAGTTTCACCAGAATAATAATGTTACTTCTATGCCCCAGACTTGAAACAAACTTTGTGACTGGTTTGCACTTATGGTAAGGAAGAAGGTCAAGGTCACTGTGATAAAAAGCATAAAAATGGTTTATGTAGGTCTGCTTCATATACTTGAACCAAGCCTGGTGGATAGTTTGCATTGGGGGAAATGAAAAAGTATTTTGAATTGGGGTCAAGAAGTCAAAGGTCAGGGTAGCTGCAACTGAAAGAAGAAAAAATGATTTCTGCATAATAACATTACTTCTACATCACAGACCTGGACCAGACTTTGTAGATGGCAGACATATTGGTTAGGGAAGAATCCTATCAATTTGAGGTCAAAGGTCAAGGCCTCTGTGACTTAGAGAACATAAAATATATCTGCACAAAACTTTAAAAAAATTGACAATGTACCTTGGACAAAGTTTGTGTATGGCATTCATGAACACTGAGGGAAAAAAAAAATGAATAATAACATTGTTTCTAGACCAGGGTCTCAAACACATGGCCATTGGAGTTACTTCCTGCAGCCTACAGTGAGACCCAGAATTTGTAAAATTAATAATGCAAATGAAGAGGTTTCAGGAATGTAGCCATCTGGCTGTTGTACTAATCGTAATGTGCCTTTATGGTGATTTTGAGTTTGAGTCTCCTTTTCTAGACCATGCACGTTGACCTAAGTCTGTGGTGGGCTTCCAACTGAGGTGTGAAAGAGGCATTTTTATTTGGTGTCGAGAAATCAGAGGTCAGGGTTATTGTGGTTAAAAGATTATTAAGATATAGGTTGAAAAAACAAAGTACACCTCAATCAGCTGGCACATTATGTGATGCCATAGTTATTTATTTATTACCGATACATATAAAATTCTCCAGAAGTATCAGTTCAAAGATTTTACTGATATTTTGTTCAAGACAAGATACTGCCAGCTCAGAAAGAAGAGAGGTGCATGATACTATACTACATGATTACAAAAGTAATCAGTTATAGCAGTATTTTTTACCAATCCATCCTTTCAGAGGTTTAAAAATGCTCATTATTGTACAAGACTTGCTATACCACTGGGAAACAAAGAACATGAACTGGTAAACCTTTCCAGCCAGGTTTATGGTCACCCTATACTTATAGGTTACTGCATTTGTATGGGAAAATAGGAACGAGTTTTTCAGATGGCTATACTGCACGACCTTGGGAGTGCAGTATATCTATCTGACAAAACAAGTTCATATTTTCCCATACAAATGCAGTAACCTTTTTATTATATGCTCATTTTCTTATTCTACCTAAGGCTTAAATATACCAACAAAAACCCCTGCAAGAAACAAAGTAACTGAATGTATGCCATATTCCAAACTAAATATACAAGCGTAGATGCATCATTACACAACAACATTATTAATGTCCACGTAACTCCGCCCAGATAAATTTGAAGTTGGTCGCGCGCTAGACGTAAATTTCAAAAGAAAATGGTGTTTGGTCAACTTAAAATTGAATTTGGAGTCATATTGTGAATGACTGCGCATTGCAACAACTTTTCCATTTGATCTGAAATGAATACATTTTGGTATTTTTATCGATTCAACGCAATTTCGTGATTATGATCTGGATTTAGTAACTTACAGCATCTGTGGCAGTTCTAAATGAAATATATCGTATTGAAGCAGCGAGGCAGAAGTATGTTGACATCGGCATGCGTGTTTCTGTTCTGTCATTGAATGATTCAAATCATAATGTGGGGAAAATATGAAGTCTTTCAATTGCAATTATCGAAAAGACACTGTGGAATTTAATGTTTATTTCATTTGGAGTGCAGTAAGGAGGATGTAATTGCACTTGGAATATACTCAGTAGTCAAAATTGCAGTACAATTTCGAAATGTGTAATCAACCTTGAGAACCCATGACATGGCTCATGTAATTCGGATCTGCAGAACTAAGAAAGTACATTTTGAGGAAATTCAGGATGCAAAATTGTAAGTATATTTTTGCCATTTTTATTACCAGCTAAAGAAGACAAGTTTATGTCTTATAACTTGCATGTTATTGTAAGGACCCTGTCTGGCGTCTATAGCTAGCCTAAATCTGAAACATTGTATCAAAAAAATTAACGCGAAATGTGCCAATGCTGCTGTTATGTGGCAGTCCATGAAACATTTGCTTTAGTTCATTCAGAAAAAAATTGTTTATTTACAGCAGAAAGTAGTTTCTTTATTCACGTGCATTCAGTATGAATTCAGCGCAAGGGTGCAACATCGGGAAATATTGAATGATTCTGACAATGTAAAGTTAACGGAGAAAAAAATGAGCATATAATAAATTATGATACTTGATAACTAAATGTGTCCGCATTGCAGTACTTTGTACATGGATGTTATTGTTCATATGCTAATCTCGTGTTTAAAACACAAAGAATGTGGGATCAATATTGCTCACATATTGTCAGATACTTCGAGAGTCTACTTGGTGCTAATCTACATAATATATCTGATAAAGAATTTGTTCAGCACTTAATCAGGGTAGTGAATTCCCCTCCAAATACGGATTGAATGTCACTGATGTACAATATTTTCTGCAGTATGAATTTTGCAACTAATCAGACAGATGACTATGTAATGGAGCATTCTTTGGTATTTATTTTAATCTTGGGAAACGGATATAAAGAAATTTTATATTAGTGAACTAACTCAGTATTGTCCTACTGTGCCACTTCACAGATAACATAATCTCATAGCTTAGGTCATGTCATATCAACTGTTCCATACTTTGATGTTATATCTGTTCTAGCTCTTTACACTAGAACTGTATGTTTTTGTACCTTGTATGCATATTGAGTTGGAAACAAAAATGGATGAATGATCTATCTTATAGAGAATAACGGCAAAATTAGGATAACACATATGAACCTTTGGTACATCTAATGGACAGTTGTGGTCTTAAAATTTGAGCAATGACCACTTACCTGGTACTGAGTAGGACCGTGTTGTAATTCTACCTTTGAGTGGAGGCTATAGTGGTCATTGAATGGCTGTATCAGTAATGTTGGAATGGTACAGCCCCCACAGGATCATAATAATAAATTATACATAAGCATGTGTATTTATGTATGAAATGGTGATTTAGTACCCATCAAAAGTAAGTTTAAACTTATCCTAAATATAGTTCCGTAATCCTAGAGAGTGAAAAGTAGCACGAAAAGACATTGACATTCTTCAGACAAGAGCTAAAGGTGAAGAAAATTTTAAATCCTTACAATACAGGGTCAATATTTGTTAAATAAACTGCATTATTTTAATAATAAATCCAAGATTCTCTTTGATGGCACATTATGGTAGCCATGGAATTGTCTTTCTTTACTACCATAATGTAAGATTTTGTTCTTAGCTTTTACTGGTCTTTATTCTTTAAAAAGCTTTTTGATGAACAATACCATTCCATAGTTTCTGAATTTACCACCTGCGAAAATCTTTGTCTTTCTAAAGGAATATGGTTTATATAATAAATTTTGAGCCTATATTTTAATGGTTTGTCCCTTATTGAATTTATCTTTTATGTTGTATAACTTTTGAAAACTTTGTAACAACCTTTTATATTTTTTGTTGGAGTACATGTTTATGTTTATATGCATAGATTTTTTTTCCAGAAGTTTTGAGCAGTTTTTACCTTTAAATTTTCAGAAGTTGTTTTTTTATTTGGCATGTCATATCCATGATTGTGTTAATGTCACACACACACACACACACACACACACACACATACATACATAGGCAGTTGTTGACCTAATTTAATTAATTGCAAGTTTTCAGTGGTTGATGTCATTCTAAGAAATTGCATGAGGCTTTTGACACCATACAATGTAGAAATCTTGAGATGTATTTCACTTTGCTATCATGGTGTTTTTAGCCAGTTACCATGGAAACCTAATTGTAGATATAGAAGCCTTTGAAGCTAAATCACTTGTAGGACTGTCATTTGCCAACCAGATTAAAATTACTGATTGAATTTTGAAAACAACATCATCTTAAGCACTGTGTCCGTGAACTACATCTCTTCATTAGAATAATTCTTACATTCATGTACATTTTAGCAGTTCAAAGCAACTCTAGTTCTGGTCTGTTTCAGATATGAAATTAGGTTACATTTGGATAATAAAATGTTGATGGCATATAATAGTTCTTGTTTTCTGTAGAAGATATGTGTGTGTTTATACTAGTAAGTGATAGGTCATCAGATAGTCATGATCAGCCATTGCTTGTCTGTGTCAAGAAAGCCTTGGTTTTTTTACTTCCACTTGCCAAAACAGATACATAGCCTGGTCTGAGACATATGCATGTTTGAGTAAACAGAAAGATGAATGTTTATTCATCTGCATATTATTTTCTGTGTATAAACTCGATCAAATTAATTAATTAAGCTTAATTTCTTTGCAGTATTATGATGAGAATAAAATGAAGCGAGAACAGAAAAGACGCCCCAAGCCTAAAGATGGCACACAGCTGTTCTGCGGCGTTTGTGGTGACAGAGCCCTGGGATATAACTTTGATGCCATCACCTGTGAATCATGCAAAGCTTTTTTCAGAAGAAATGCACTAAAAACTAAGGTTTGTGTATATGCATGGTCTTTCATAACACCAGTTTTTGTGCTGGGCACATCTGATTTGGTCATGTCTGTCAGTCTATCCACATTCTAGATTAAGGTAAATATTAAAATTTTCCTTTCCTACCTAAATAAAAGCTGGCTAGACAAAAAGTGGGTTTCTTCTTATCTGTTTATCATATGAAGTGAGCAGAGTAGACCCTGATCTAACTGGCAGTATCACTTTATGCAACATGAATAAGGAAAAAATATAAAATTATGGGGGTGGTAAACTAACAAAAGTTGCCATGAAAGGACTGGTTTTGTTTCTTACTTTTTTCATACCAGTCACCACATAAGCATTCCAGCAGTTTTGATACCTATCAAGCCGGGACACCAAGTGGCTGAGTGGTCTAAAGCGCTCATCATTCCGGATTACTGCCATCTCACCTCAGTCTGCATGGGTTCAAGTCTCAGGTTCATCTGACATGGGTATGTGAGAAAGCTTGCCAGTAGCTTCTCGTGGGTCAGTGGTTCTTCCTAGGGTTTTCCAGGGTTCTTCGTCCACCCCTTATACTGCCTGCCATGTATAGTCTATTGCGCTGAAAAATGGCATTAAACCCTACAACAACAACTACAACAATAACCTATCAAGCCTCTCCTTTCAAAGTAAAATGGTAGTGTGTTTCATTGAATGCATTCAATGCATGAATCATTACAAAATTAATACAGTTGATTTAGTGGTACACTTACTTGCCCCTTTGAACTTTTGGTCAATGTCACAGTCTAAGAAAATAAGTGTTTAGGTTTTTTATTAAAGTTTTCATTTGCATATATTTAAATAAAACCATGGATCGATTCTCTAATTATACTTGGATGAAGAATTCTAAAGCTAAACATTTTGGTCTAGAGGTCAAGCTCACAGTAACAAAACGTTGCATTAAGATTTTGGGGTTTTTTAAAACTTATTTTATTAGCTTACATTTCCTAAACATGTTGATAGGTTTTGTTCATAACATGTTATGAATCATTTTGAAGCTACAACAATTCATTACGTGACATGTTTTCTTGCCATTGAGCTCATGTCAAGGTAACAGTTATAGAAAATGTGTGTTAAAGCCTGGATAAGGTTTTTTTCATTTGCTTATATTTTCTAAACCCTGTTATGGGTTTTGTCCATTCTTAGGATGAATTATAATGAAGCTATGACCATTCATTCAGCATCATGCACACTTAACTATATGAACAGGGTGTCATGGTCACATTTTTTAATACAACACTACCATCATAGGCATGACAGACTGGCCCTGGCCTTTTGTATTTCAGAGGTGATTGCTTTGTATACCAGAAACGTCAGATTGTGTTCTAAACATATTGTCAGGATTGTTTATTATCCTGATGTTTAAACATTATGAATATTGTGATAACCGCCATTACATCAGACCTTACTTCCATCCACCCATTCATCAATCTGTCCATTTCTGTCCCCCCTCCAATCACTCCTGGCTATAAATTCACAAAACTTAGTACACAATATGGTAACCATGTATGAGGATATAATTATTGTTTCCATCCCCCAGATTCTTTGGGAGGGTTCATAGTTTAAATGTGCAAAAATTTCAATTAGAGCTATGTTTTCAATAAATCTCTTGTCAGAACCTTGTATATGCAATCACAGCAGAAAAATATTTAATATGCTATTTTTATGTAATGTCTGCACTGTGCGCTTGAGGAATTATTATTTGGGTAAATTTTGTGATGTTAAATTTCTTTGTAAAGAGCTTACACTGACAATGTCATCAGCAAAGTTACAATCTTGTATATGAGTGTATTCATAAAGTTAGTTCCTTTTGACTATGTTGAGAGCTCACTGTTTGGAGGTACATTATCTCCTCCAGTACTGTTGCACTGCATAAAATATGCAAGATTTTACCAACAAAGTTTAGTGATAATGAGACACAGTCATGCAGATGGTAAATTTAGTGGTAATGAGACACGAGGTGGGCATGGTGGTAAATTTTGTGGTAATGAGATACCAGGCATGAATAATGGTTTATTTAGTAGTAACAAGTCATAATGCAGGCATGATGGTAACCTAGTGGCAACCAGACATCAGGCAGGCATGATAGTAAGTTACGTGATAATGAGACATCAAGTAGGCATGGTGGTAAATTTAGTGGTAATGAGACATCAGGCAGGCATGATGGTAAGATAAATGATAATGAGGTACCAGGCATGAATGATGGTATATTTTGTAGTAACAAGTTATCAGGCATGCATGATGGTAAATTTGGTGGTAATGAGACACCAGGCATTCATGATGGTAAGTTATGCGATAATGAGACATCAGGCAGGCATGATGGTAAATTTAATGGCAACCAGACATCAGGCAGGCATGATAGTAAATTTACTGGCAACCAGATATCAGGCAGGCATGATGGTAAGTTATGCGATAATGAGACATCAGGCAGGCATGATCGTAAATTTACTGGCAACCAGACATCAGGCAGGCATGATAGTAGTTTCAGTACTGTGGCAAGGGCGATATGCAGACTGTACATTGCTAAAAAGACTGTTTGAATTCAGATAAGATACAAGTTAGGATAGAACAACTTTTTCTAAGATTTTTTACATGAATGGAAGATTAGAAACTGGGCGGTAGTTCTTTAAATCATTATGGTCGAGTGTTGGTTTCTTCAGCAGAGGCTTTACAATGGCAGTTTTGTAAAATGATGGGAATTCCCCAGATGAGAGAGCGGTATCAATAACATCAGTTAGTGCAGGCAATATTGGATCTAAGCACTCTAGCAGCAGTGATGTTGGAATCGGATCAAGTTCACATGACTTTGGTGCACTCTTCATCACGATTGTATGTACTAAATCCATAGAGACAGGTTCAATGCTGCTAATGGTTGCTGCTTAAATTCTGTATTGCAACTGTATGTATGGTGACGACGAATCAATTGAAATTGTGTTGTCAAGCTTATCTCTGATGGTTTGTACTTTGTCACGGAAGAAATTTGCAAACAGGTCTGGAAGGTCGACTGGAGAGAAGGTAGTTGGAAATAGTGTACATTTGTTCCTTGACATTAGCTTCTTAGTAATCTCAAATAGCTCTTTGCAGCTGGAACTTTCCATGATCTTAGTACTGTAGTGGGCTGATTTCGCTGCTTGGACTATGTTTGTGACATTCTTCTTAGTGGCTTCATAGATTTGCTTTTGAATAGTGAGTCTGGTGGAAAGCCAAAGCCTCTCAGCTTTACAGCGGTCTCTTTTAGCAGTATGAAGTTGGTCCCTAGCACTGCTATACCATGGAGAACACTTGAATTGATACTCTGCGCTTGGTTGCTGGGGCATGTTTGTCAAGCAATGAACGCAGGCAGTTAGAAGTTGTTCTGCTGTAGGAGGTAACCAAGTTTTTAGGTTTGCTTGGATGTCATGCATTAGTTGGGTTCTATTTATCATACAGAGGTTTCTCTTGGTAGCAAATAAAGGTGGAGGGTTAGGGACTGATACGTCAAGATGGCATATAATGCAGAGGTGATCTGATGCTAGTTCGTGGGACACCAGGGAGGACTGTAGAATATTATCATCAGGTCTATAAAGAATCCAGTCTAAAATGTGACCATGTTTATGGGTGGGTTGGCTAACTGACTGTTTGAGGTTGAAAACATGAATGGAATCTAGGAGTTTTGATGTGTATGGGTTTCCAAGACAGTCAGAGTGAAAGTTAAAATCTCCAAGAATAATCAGGTTGCCACCTATCGAATTTCCATACTCCAGGAGATTTGAAAACTGCTCCAAAAAGAGAGATTCAGTCAGCTTGTTTTTTCTACTAGGAGGAGGGCGGTAGAGACAGAAAAAATGGACTGACCTTTGTTCCAGTGTGAGTGTGGTTTGGACTAGTTCAAATGATGTGTGGTTGAAATTGAAGGTTGTAGTGTGGGACTGTCAGTGTAACACTTGGGTAAGCATGATGGTAAATATAGTGGCAATATGACATCATGCATTCATGGTGGTAATTTAGTGGCAACAAGACATCAGGCAGGCATGAAGGTAAATTTAGTGGTAACGAAACATCAGGGCAGGCATGATAGTAAGAGAAATGATAATGAGGGACCAGGCATTAATGTGGTATATTTAGTAGTAGCAAGACATCAGGCAGGCATGATCATAAATTTAGTGGCAACAGGACATCTGGCAGGCATGATGGTAAGTTGAGTGGTAATGAGACATCAGGCATGCATGATGGTATATTTAGTGACAACCCATCATCAAGCAGGCATGATAATAAGTTATGTGATAATGAGACATCAGGCAGGCATGATGGTAAATTTAGTGGTAACAAGACATCAGGCAGGCATGATGGGAAGATAAATAATAATGAGATACCAGGCATGCATGATGGTATATTTAGAAGTAACAAGTGATCAGACAGGCATGATGGTAAACTTAGTGGTAACAAGACATCTGGCAGGCATGATCTTAAGTTAGGTGATAATTAAATACCAGGAATGCTTGATAGTAAATTAAGAGATAACAAGATACCAGGCATGCATGATGGTAAATTAAGAGGTGATGAGACACCAGGTTTGCATGATGGTAAATTTATTGGTAATGAGATACTGGGCATGCATGATCACAGGTGGTAGTGAGACATGAAGTATGCATGATGGTAGGTTTTAAGAGAATCAAAGACTTTGTAGGCTATAATATCTACTTCCTTTACATCACCCATACTAGATCAACATGTCCTTGTACAATATAAAAAAGGATAAATTTGTGTGCAGACTTTGAGCAGAATGATAAACCATGTTCAGGTATCACAACAAATACGGTATGTAGTGATTTTGACAGTATAACCCATGATCACTTTATGGATTGGAGAGGAAGGGAGAGAACCAGTGATTTAAAGGTATAAGCAATGTGTAATAAATACATGGAAATTTTGCAGTAAATTCCCATTTAAGTTCCTTTACTTAATTCTATTTTATCTGTAGTGATTTAACCATGCTATGAATATCAAAAGGTAGGTCACTATTTACTTGTTTTGAGGGAAAAGGACATTCTTGTCGTCCCTAATAGCTTACTGTGTCATGCTTTTTTTCATTTAAAGGTTGATCCTTAGTTCACATTGACAAAAGGAACAGTTTATGTATAGTAATATACTTTGCATTGCTTTGCTTTGGATGAGGGGAACTTGCCAAATTTTATGATGTTAGTTTTGTACTTTTAATGGTGCATATAAAACAGAATTGCATGACTATTATTAAACCATTCCAAGTTGTGACTAATTGCTGCACCTGTTTTCTGCATTTGTAGCTTCCATACATCCTGCTTCCTGTAAGTTAGATTGAAAATATCTGACAGAAACATTCAGCACTCCATTCATAATCTGCTTGATTGAAATAGGGATCATTATGTTAACAGTAATTAAAAGTACATGTAACTGTACTTGAAATCGAATGTTCAAGAGGTGATTAATCTGCCAGTTGTAAAATTTAGCACAGACCTTGTGGCAACAGTGTATTCTTGTCAGGATTCACTGCTGTCAATGGCTAGGTCTTACCACTAGGCACCTTTCAGTTTTTTTAGGTGCTGTCATGGTTCAGCGGTTTACCAGTCAGTGGACTGAAACTCACACTAGCCTGGTTGACAGCCATAATGTGTCTCCAGGCAATCTGCTTTAGTCCCCTTTACCTGGCACTCAAGTCTTTTGATGATGTTTTACCAACTGCCATTTTCACACTATTTCATTATGCCTTCAGTTAATAGTGCACCACAGTGTGAGTATTTAAGATTCAGGTCCAGTTGTATCAGCCCAAGAATTTTTCAGGCCATGCTGCAGTCAGCAGTAGAACATCCCATAGACAATAATGGTAAGTTCAGGTGACAGCTTATACTAGGCCATCTGCCTCCCACCAGGCAGAAAAAGTCAGCAATGCTACAGAAGCTGTTCTATTGCTGCTATTAAAATGTAGGGGTGGGTTTAAAGCTAACTTTAGTTATGTAACACTCACTTATTATTGCACATTTCCTTTCCCACATTTATGTCCTTCAGTCTTGGCCAGAGTCAGAGAAGGAAGATATTCCAATTGTTGGAAGTGGACTAAGGTATCAGACTGGGATAATATTCTTTTTTTTATTTTTTACAATTACTAATAGGATGAGGGAATAATGTCCTTGGACTGGGGACTAGTACCAGGAAAAGATATAGCACTGCATTAACAGCAGGTAAGTATTGCATAATTATAATTAGTTTGCTTGTCAAATTTATTTTTAGGCTTGCATGTTGACTCCACAGTTGGTAAATGAATTGTTGGGACCAGTTAAATGTATAAATGACCATTATGCAATGCAATCATAAATAGGTGCAGCATGTACTTTGTAACACATGATTTCATGACCACAATCTTCAGAAGAAGAACAAAACCACTTTTGAATTTTAACAAAATAGTTTTCGCACAGATCATAGTATTAAATTCTCACATGTTCTTGGCCTTCATTTAGTTATGATGAATGTGCATTGTAGGATTATGTTTGTATTGTGTTGTGGTCATTTATACTGGGCAAGCTGGACTGGTTACAACAAAAGCAACATGCATAATGAAAAGGTTTATGGAAATAATTTTTGCAAGGAAATATAAAATACGAAATTTTCAGTATTGTGATGTAACTTCCTATTTTTTTTTTTTAGTATGACTCGTACATTATTTCCAGCCATCTTGACATATTAAAAATTATTGTATTGAGTTGTCACTGTTACTTGTCAAGGTTAGTGACTCAAGTTCATTAATTTTATTTAAAGGTATTTGCCTGTAGTTTTGATGGCAACTGCAAGTTGGATCCTCACACAAGGAAGTTTTGTTCAGGCTGCAGACTGAAGAAGTGTTTTGAAATAGGGATGAAAAAGGACTGGATCTTGAGTAAGTTGTAGTATGCTTCATACCATCAAGACATAATTTACTACCCCCAAAAAATATCAGTGTTTGCATTCTGCTTCACAATTAGGGATCATTACATGATTAATGACACTGAATAATGGTGCCAAAAATGGTGGTTGACAGTGTACATGCTATAACATGATGGTAGGGGTCCACAAATTGCCATGATGCTTTATAGCATACCATGCCATATCCAGCCAAATCAGTTAACTGCAGAAAATATTGCATGAGTATCCTCTTAGGTATACAATACAGCAAGTGCAAATAAGGGTGCAAAACTGCAGACTTCATTGGTGCATTTACCAGCTTTATGTATTTTGAATGAAAAATACTTAAAACAGTTATTCCATATTTAACATTTATTATTTTGGCAGAGAACCATTCATTGGAACATGCATATGTGTATAAGAACACTGCCAGCTTAAGTGTACTGTACTCTTGAGCCACTCTCAATTTATCCAAAATATTAATTCCATCAACAGTGTGCTCAGGGAAGCATTAGAATTTTTCTGCTAGATTAAATTAAAATCCATATTCCCTATTTCATACTGACACACTAACTTGGAAAACAGTTTGATTACAAAACATTCATATTTACTTCACATGTCCAAAGTGTCTGCTTTTGAACTGACAACAATATACATATACAGCTCTCCTCTTTTATAATACAGGAGTCAGAGTCCATAAATGGCAACTGCGTTATGTGCCAAACAACGGTATAGCAAAAAGGATAAAAAATTATGAGGGTATCTGTATGTTTTATGGGGCATGTAAACAATCCGCCAGTCAAATGTATAGTAATACTGTCAGTTTATGTAATTTAGATTCTTTTTCACTGCATGGTATTTATAAATTTAATTGTATCCAATAATGATATTTTAAGAGTAAATAAAAATAAAATACCATCCAATTTAAAGTGAATTAAAATGATGAAAAAATATCACTTGCCCCCTCAAAAGTGATTAATTTTAGGTTGCACTTGAGACCAGTGCATCTTGGCATTAAAAGCTGCATTTTTTTTTGTTATTAAGAGTTCACTGTTGCATGTTTACTATTTCTACACCCAGTTTGTGATTAAATAAGTGATCATAAATCTGTAACAAGAGTACTGAGCAATGCCAAGTCATTTTTATTAATAAATTATCTCTATCTCAAAATATCAGTTACATATGATGATTAGTGAATGAGTTATGTCACATCATGTGCAGCATGCTTTTAGCAATTCCAAAACATGGAATAACAGAAGAAAAAAATAATAATAATAAACTCACATACATGTTTGTAATCCATTTAAATTCCAATGATGTCCAAAGCAAACACATTTGTTAACAAACAGTAGTCATCCATATAGAATAAACATGTTCATCCACATGATGTATATTTCCTGCTTCCTTCAGTATTTAAGGTTTTTTGAGACCAAATCATTCTTTTTTTGTTTAGCAGAGACCAGGGTATTTCTCAGCTGCATAATTTTCAAGGGCTAAATGTCTTGGCTTTTTAGCCACATCATCTGTTTCTTGAATGGAAATTTGGCTTCAGAAATAGCATGGGGTATTTCCTGTGCATCCTCCTAGTCATTGTCATTGGTTAATCCTGCATTCTGTTGATTGTGATCTAAGTTTTCTCTTTTGGTACCTGGGAAGAACTGGATGATGTCAAACTCATTCTTACATTCAGTAGTGGGGCAGTCCTCATCAGTTTTAATACAGTGCTGAACATCATCAAATGAGTTAAATGTCCCCATATTACAGCTTTAGTCTCTTCAGTCTCCTCCATGAATCCCTCAAAATCACAATCCTCTTCAGAGAATAATCTTTCCATCTCTGGGTTGTCTCCATTTCGAGATAAAATGTCTTAATTCACTTGTAAATATTGATAATACTGAACTCACTGTGAAATCTAACTGATTTCATTAGAAAGTGACAATCATTTTAATGGATCTTATTTGTATCTACATTATGCAAAGGAGTACCTGTCTCTTCTGGGCTGCACAGATCACAGAAAGCAGTGGCAAGTTTTAATGGACATGCTGCTGCTAATCCTTTCTGTGATCAGTTTCCATCAGGGGTCAATAAACAATGGTTGACAATAAATTGGTATTCTGTGTAATTAGCGAACTGGTTTTTTTTTTTGTTTTTTTTTTATAGAGATTAAGTCACTGATCTGCAGGGGTGGCTTTAGTGCTAAAGACAAATTCAACAGTCCCGTATGTTTTAGACATACACAATAGTTGCCACAGTCCAATGACAATTATGGCTGCACAGATCACAGAAAGCAGTGGCAAGTTTTAATGGACGTGCTGCTGCTAATCCTTTCTGTGATCAGTTTCCATCAGGGGTCAATAAACAATGGTTGACAATAAATTGGTATTCTGTGTAATTAGCGAACTGTTTTTTTTTTTTGTTTTTTTTTTATAGAGATTAAGTCACTGATCTGCAGGGGTGGCTTTAGTGCTAAAGACAAATTCAACAGTCCGTATGCTTTAGACATACACAATAGTTGCCACAGCCCAATGACAGTTATGGCTTGTTAGAGACATGGGTGATTTCGGGTGAGCAATAGCTTGTTGGGATACAATATCTTACATTGCCTGAATACAGTTGAGGCTAATTAAACTGTGGCTGTAAAGACACATCTGCTAATGTCCGATTCAAGTACACTCATGTTAAAGTTAAAAGTTTTCAGCTAATTGATGTTGAAACTTACTTCATGAAAAAAAATTAATTGTAGTTTTTATAATGTTGATTATGGTACCCATAGCATTACCACATTATACCCAGAATCTCATTATAGTGAAGCACATTATAATGGGGGGAGCAGTATCATACATTTAGAGTTTCGAAAAAGAAATTTGTATTTAGGTTTGAAAAATACTTTAACTGAAAACTCGTACAGGAGGTCAGAGTTATTGACCTTGTAATGTACTTTAGATTAACACTTGAACATTTGTGTTTAATTGCCTGGACCAAGTATGGCAGTGAACCATTTGATTTCTTGGTTCAAGAGTGATCTCCATAAATATAGTTGAGTCATTCTCTAAAAGACAGGGGAAAATAATTAAAATAACCCAATATTAATTGAAGATTTATTTACAACTAACTTTGCACTACAGCGGAAGAAAACAGGGAGTTGTATGTTTGATTATTAATCAAATCCTTCCACCCCTGCTACTTAAGTTGTTCTGTTCCAATCAATGGCCTCAGCATTTCAGGCTATATGCATGGAACTTTACCATTACAGTGGGTTGTGTATGATAATGAGTGATTTCTTTATATCTAACTCTAAAATAAAAAGATTAAAATGGGCGGGGGGGGGCAGGAGCTAAAACTGCTCCTGACAATTAGGTTCATAAACTAGTCTCAGCAGGTGTGTATGATAGTTGATTGAGCAGGCATTGGTGGTCAGTTGTTTCTATTGTTGGTAAATTAATTCATTTACAAATTCAGTTGATAAACCTTAAAGACCTCCACATTGTAGGGTGCATGGATAAATATATCATATGACTGAGCAAGCATTTGTTGGCTGTTAAGTACCCTGGATTGAGTAACATTTGTTCACAGGATGCACTCAAGTCAAATGCAAAGAAGACTTAATGACTTTATTGTTGATGGTTCATTAATAATTAGATCAACAATTAAGAAGACAAGTTCTTTTCAATAGTATGCAAAAAAATTATTTTTTTCCTGAGAGTACAACACATCTTTCCAAATTATCAAATCAAACTCGCTTTTTTTTCACTAAAACTGTTTAATACTTTAAAAAATAACTGAAGTTATTGCAAAACTTGGGAGAGTCTTTCCACAATCATGTTATGTTCCAATTTATACTCTTATAAAGCATACTATTTCATTGTTTCACTGTACATAGTAAAACTTTGCTTTCTTTTCAAACTAATTTTATCTGTAGATTCCTTTGAACACCACTTATAGGCTAATTCACCACCTATTATAGACTAATCAGAGGTCTCACTAGGATTTTAAAACTAGGAGTCCAGGACTCCTAATTTGATAAAAATAGGAGTCCCACCAGCAAAAGTTGCAGTTCCCTCCCAGAAGCATGTTGAAGTGGCTAAATGTACATTAAAATGCCAGGAATAAACAGACATAAAACTTTGTCAGATTTATTTATTGGTAATTATTTATTATTCTTTAAAAAAGCATGTGTTAAAATTGATATCATGTACAAATATCATATTAACTACAGTATAGTTCACTTTCGTCTATGTCGCATTTCACAAAATTTTCTGATGCTTGGCTTTGATGAGCCTCAGCAGTATGTAGGTGGTCTCTAGATGTATCATGCCTAGAAAATGTGGAACTTTGCAGATTTGAAGAACCAATAGTTGCCATCGAGTTTAATTTCCCACATTCTTTACACCATTGTCATATAGCTCTTGTTTGTCCATCAGAATGAATTTTGTCAATCCAAGGAAAGTTTTGATTCCAAACACTAAGCCAGGTATCACATACTTTCTTACACTTGGCTACTGTCGCAGCCGAATTATCAGTTCTAACAATTTTAACACAGTTCTGAATCTCATTGAAATCTTCATCATTTTTCTGTTTAACATCAAAATACTTGTCTAAATTTGCAAACGGCATTTTGTCCAAGTCTCTTGATTTCGAGTTCGCAAGCAATATTTATATGGCTACAGTCAGAAATGAAATCAATAACAGTGATCGCGCTGGGCTTCGCCAATGTCGCAAATTGCGATTTTGTTTTCCTTATTGGTGACGAAATATACCATCTGGCGATATTTTTGGTGACAACATATTTGGCTGATAAAAACTGTATATACAATCTTGAGTTTGGAGTGGAGAAATTCAAAGGCACCATGACAGGAAGCTGCAAACTTGGATATAAAAATGCACTGGAATCTATTGTTACATAAAAAAATCCTTGTTTCATATTGACAAACCACCATAACAGTGCATTGTTATATAATGATCCGCTTATGCTGACATCTGGCCTTTGTACTGTATGCTGTAATATAATCAAAATAGCCATGCAACTGACTAGCTACAATCGACCACATCTGAGGGCAATAACGTGAAATGACTACAGTTGACCAGACGACAACAATTTAAAAATAAAACGAAACAAAAAATCCCAGAAAAAATAGTTTTGCTGCAACTTTATCTCTGAAGCACCGATATATACTAAGGAAATTTTTTTAAAAATTTGTCTCAATGTTCTACAATTATATGATGTTGCCGCAGCAATAACAAATGGGTATTTGTTTGGTCCTTCAAAAGGAGCCTTTAGCGGCGCCTTCAATAACACATGCACCTTCATCAAAGCAAGCCAGCGACCTTTGATCAAAGAAGTCAGCAACAAACTAAAATAAAAGCATTGTTTCAGTTTTCATAGTGATTAGAACATATTTATTCTGCCGCAAAACTTTCCTGTTTGCAACAAAAACTTGCATACAGAGGACTCCTGTGTGGGTGATTTTCTGCATCCCAAATCAAAAATTTGCATCCAGATACGCGTAATTAAGCATTTCCGAGATCTCTGCTAATCCATCACCTCCTGACCACTCTGGTGGCCTAAATGGTTAGAGCATCCACCTCAGATGCAGGAGGTCGCAAGTTCGAACCCCAGCTGAGTCATTCCAAAGGCTTATAAAAATTATACTAGCAGCAGCTTCACTTGGCACTCAGCCTTAGGAGGTTAGTGTTAGAACTGGTCGACCTGGTGTCAGGATAATGTGACTGGGTGGGACATCATGCCACATGTCTGCGACATAATGCCCCAGTGCTAGATGTTACATAAACTGCCACTCTGTGGACATTGTAGCGATATGACCGAAACGTTTTTGAAGCTATGTTAAACATCCAAATCACAGAATATATCACCTCCTTTAAGCTCAAAACAATAAAGAAAAGAAAATTAACTTAAAACATTTGGTTGCATAAATGGAGAGTACAAAATATGGTATATTATAACTAAATACATATAGAGTTGGGAATTTAATTTCACAGATAAAACATGCTGTTCCATATACCAGCACCCTTTTGAAAGGTTTACTCCAGTATTGCCATGAATTTTTTTAAGATTAAAACTACTATAAATTATGAATTCTTTTCAGCTGACGATCAGCTTGCTAAACGACGAAAGAAAAATCCAGATGGTAGAATTAAAGATGGCAGATTCTCTGATTACTCAGAGTCAAATTCACCCCACAGTTCCACAGAAGTTTCCTCAATGATGATGGATGATGCAGATGAAGCAGCTGCAAACTTCAACTTTTCACCCATGACTCTCAAATGTGAGCCAGAAGAGGAAGATGATTTTCCACAACCATTGTCAGAAGAGATTCAAAAAGAGATTGAACAACTGGAGAAGGAATATGATGCTGTATTTAGTCAGGGATATTCAAAGGAACAATCAACTAAATTAACAGACAACCCAAGAAGTGCCAATGAATTGTTCAACATGACAGATATATTCATTCGCAGATTGATAAAGTTTAGCAAGCATATACCAGAATTCAGACAGCTGAAGCAGGATGACCAGATTCATTTACTCAAGGTAAGCTGTACATAGAATGTTGTTTTGATCAAGGCCACAATATTTACAAAGTTGGTAAACTTGTAAATGAACATGCACATAGGTGTCCATGATTCAAGACCTACCCATTTTAGTTGTGTACTTTCACATCTCTGACTGGGGGGGACTCTTTAATAGGATTTTTCAGGGGTTTTTTTTCTTAAAGTAGGATTTTCACATTGAATGTGTCTTCTCAAGGAAAATGGCAGAGTTGATAAGAATCAGTTGTAGTGCACATTATACAACATTACACATCTGGTTTAATTGCTGATAATGCTGATACAATTTTTTATGTAAACTATGTATATATTCATAAGTCAAATCAAAATGTAAACAACAAAGACCCAGTTCTGCCATAGCATAATGCACCTGCACATCAGGGTCTATGTTGTTTGTTCTACTGATTACTCCTAACAAACTGCATAGACCCAGATCTGCCATAGCATAATGCACCTGCACATCAGGGTCTGTGCTTTTTATTCTAATTATTACTCACAGCAAACTGCGCAGACCCAGATCTGCCAGCACATTATGTGACTGCAGATATGGGTCTGTGCAGTTTGCACTTTTACTTGTCTTATAAGCTAGTATTAATGGTACTTTATTTACCTTTGAAAAACATGTTTGTTAACAGAACCTATGATTACTTCCCCTTGTCAGTCTTACAACTGCATCCCATATGCATGTCCACACACTGCCTCCAATTTTTGTTTCATCCTGTACATGTAACAACTGGAAACAATATTGTCATGATTCTGCAGCTGTCTCACATAGATTGTCAGATATTTACACTGAATATAATAAGTGGTGGCAGATGTACAGCAGATGAAACAGTCAAGGGTTGAGCGAGGTGTGGCAGTACATTATAATAGCAGCAGCAACTGTTCAGTAGGCCTAAGGGGTAGATGAGTGAGTTTCTAATCATTTTGATTAAATGGCAACATTTCAGTTATTGTAAATCATGCACACATTTAAAAACTTTGGTAAATGATGCAGCCTTAGATTTGGTACTAGTTTATGTAGTTGTTTTGATACTTGTTTGATACTGCTTTTAGATACCTGTTTTGATTCTTACTAGTTTCAGACTATTGTAACTGAATCATATGACATGCTATTAAAAGCTAGCAATCAGATGTGTATGATTTCAGGTTCAGGTGAACAGTAATTTTCACATTACTCTGGGTGTTGTCCACTTTGTAAGAAATTAAATAGATAAACCAAAAATAATGCTATCCTTTAACTTACGATGCATTGTTAAACAGAAAGTTAAAGTACAATTTGCTTCAATTTTACAGTGGGAGCCACTGTGGCTCGGTACTTAACATGCCCTGACCAAAATAGTGTGGGTTTAAATCCTACAATTGGATCACCCTGGTCAGCTTTGATGATGTGACCATGGACATGGTACTTTACTTCAATTGTTTTGGTACTAAATAAATTACTTGTGTTGCTGTGCCATAAAACCATAAAGCAAAACAAAATCAGTTTCCATTAGAATGTTAAATGCACCCTCCATCATGTCATTAGAGGTGACTAATGGAGGTAGACTTTTTGCTATGGAATATGTCCTCTGATGATGTTCCAATTGGGAAGGTCTAGATGTTTTTTAAAAGTTTATATCAAAACTTAGATTTTGTATTTTAAGGATTTACCCATGTTTTTTGTATGCCTACCATAACATTGATAATTTAAAGTTATGATGTCTGTTTCCAATTTGGCTTCTGCCCAATAACTTGTGCTATCCACCATCTGCAGTTACCAAACTTTGTGGAAGGCTTATATTTGGGGTATGGAAGAACCTTATCGATCGATTTCAGGCTGCTGAGACTGAAAGAAGGAAAACAGCATCTGCACAATAACTTTTGAGTTCTGCACCATCATCAGTTGCCAAACTGCATAGATGGCTTGCACTTGGGGTTAGGAAGTACCGTATTGATTTCAGGATAAATAGGTTAATGATCATGGTCACTGAATGAAAGAAGAAAAATAGTTTCAGCACAGTAACTCAAGTTCTGAAGAACTTGTTGATTTCAGGCTTACAAGGTGAGAGGTCAAGGTCACACTGGAAAAAAATTGTTTTACATAATTACATTAGTTCTCCATCATCTGAAGTTACCAAACTTTGTGGATGCTTGCAGTTGGTGCAAGAAAGAACTCTTTTATTTTGGAGTGAGCAGATCAAAGGTCAAGGTCATTGAAAAAAATGCACAGTAAAGTTAGTTCTATATGACATGCCTCAACTATGCTTTATTGATGACTTGCACTTATGGTAATAAAGCATTTGATTTGGGGTGTAAAGGTCAAAAGTCAAGGTCACTGACTGAAAGAAAAAAAATGATTTCCCCACAGTGATATTAGTTCTACATTATAGACCTTGCCCAAACTTTTTTGGATGGCTTGCACTTCAGGTGAATATGAAGCCTTTACATTTCAGGGGCAAAGGTCAGTGTCACTAACTGAAAGATGAAAACTGTTTTGTGCACAAGTTTGTTTCTTCATAACTGAGGACTATTAAATATGGGGCAGGCTTATAATGTAACATTCATGATACTCTTGTTGGATGTTTTGTGTGCCATTTTATGAATTCCTAATCTTACTAAGCATTATATAGTCAGCATTGTGCTTACATGCCAGTAAAACCTATACATGCTTACAAACTATTCTTACTTTCAAAGGTAAGAGTACAATGTATTTATTGGAAAATTGTGGATAACCAGCAAAACACCTGCTAGTATTTAAACACTCTATTACAAACCATCTGTACAAACAATATCACCAGTAGAGGAGATTGGCACTGATATAATACATAAAAAATAAACTGCACAGTGTTTGCCATTTATTTCCATAAACATCAAAGAAATGACATCTGTTCACAGCTGCCATGCCATGGTGTGTCACATGAAAAAAACAATGTTGGACTATCAGCCAATATCAGATACCATGGTATGTTTTTGGGCAAGGCACTTTACATTAAATTCCTTGGCATTAAATGACTTGCCTTTGTTGTTGTGCCATAAAACACCAAACCCATATCCTCAGACATGATTAACATTTCCCTAAACATGATTTTGCCATATTCTATCTGTGATGAAAACGGGGAGAACATATTATCCAGCAATATCATAAAAAAGATTATGTATTACCCATTACAGCACAGATTTTTATTGTAAGTTTTAGAGCAAAGCATCCGCCCCTTGGAGGGTCACTTGTTGTTGCAAGTTTTACAAGCCTTGAACTGTACTCTGTATTCTGTGTCTCACTTGCTCCTGACATTGCCAGATATAATCTTTGATCTGAACTTGGAAATATTTTGTTTGGTTTGTTTTTATTTACATGAACCCTATGGATAATTTTATTACCCGTGTAATTATGTACAGGCAGGTCCCCATAGACAGCTTTAACCACCACCACTACCACCATTTGAGTATGAAAACCGTAAACACTGTCTGGAAATGGAGCAAAAACACCTTTTAGATCAATCATAAAGGCCTGCAATGCAGTGTCAATATAATTGAAATTTTTGTGTATCTGACCTTGACAGAGGCCCTAGGGGAGGGACCCAAGGATGACAGCCCTCTGACAGATGGTTACTCCAAGAGAAACACAACTAACTACTTAGTTTAATGGACTTCCATCTGTTGGAAGGTATCACATATCTCCCATCAAAAAGATGGACAGAATAACTTGATCTTGTGAAAACGCCTTGACATCTTTAGTAGCACAGTCAGGCTTACCTCTTGGAATTATATCCTGTGTCCAAAGGTACTAATTATAGAGACAGTGATGTCCAGTTAGCTAGCCGTGGCCAATATGGTTTCTTCAACATAGGTTTAGTCTGCCATGTTTTTTCTTTTCTCCAAACCTGTGTGTGGCTTTACCAATGGTTAGAGACAGAAGATTGACACTGCTGAAATACAAGGTCAGGGTTACTGGAGTTGAAAATGTGAATTTACTTTCTCTATAGTAAGTCACATTTCCTTGGCCTAATTTTCATGAGGCTAGAATGCTCTTGGATAGTGGCAATTCGCTATTTATTCTGAGACCAAGTATTGAAACGTCAAGGTTACTGGAGGTGACATTATAAATTTTGGGCATTCTGCTCAATGAGGGATGTTCCAACATTCAGTTTTCATCAAATTTCAAAGGTAGCCTACACTTGTACAGAGGCATCTCCATATTGATTTTCTATCCCAGAGGTCATGGTCACAGGAGTTAAAAATTGTAATTCCGAGTTTTAGATGATAAATCAACTTTCCTTTTTTCTGATGTGCAATTTTTTAAATGTCATATTTGCATTACATTTAGGAAGGTCAGTTCCCTATTTAGTCTGTGATGGGCCAAGGTCATTGGATATGAATGCAAAATTATACTAATTTTATATTTGTAATATTTATGGGTTGGTCAGGAGGATGGCTAATTTTGTATTAAAGGAAATTGTATATGAAGATTTAAACACCTGAAAAATTGTATCTTCATGTAGACAAGTGGCAGTATAATGAAAGAAAGCTGTTAAAGGATTTAGGACATCAAGAGAGGTTACTTGAGGGCCAATCAGGGTTAATTGGATGTCAAGAGAGGTTACTTGAAGGCCAATCAGGGTTAATTAAATGTCAAGAGAGGTTACTTTAGTGCCAGTCAGGATTAGTTGGACAAAATAAGAGGTAATTTAAGAGCCAATCAGGGTTAATTGGTTCTCAGTATCTTCATGGAAATTGTATCATTGAGGAAAAAGAGACAAAGATTGAATGGCAGTATGCATGATTGTCCAAACATGAAAGAGGAATAGCCAAGGTAGCACCATAATACCATCATGGTTTCTCCTCAAGCCTGAAGTTCATGAAACTTCTGAGATTTGACTTGCCTGGATCTCATTTGAGAGTAAGAACAATCTGGTAAACATTGATATAGAAGATTTATCTAATTAACTTTGCAATTTACAAATAGGTAATTTAGTTGTATGACTAGAACAAGTGAGATCTAAAAGTTATGTTCTTTATGCTGTTGACAGCAAAATGACAAACAGTTTAGAATTCAATAAAAAAAATTCATTTATTCTGTTCCATTAATAAAAAGGGATATGCCAGCCTTGGTTCTACTGTTGTAATGTAATAATTTTTTATTTCTTTAACAGGGAGGAATCATGGAGATTCTTGTTTTGAGGTCAGCAATGGGCTATGACATGAAAATGAACAAGTGGAAGTTAAAGGACAACGAAATCGGTAAAGAGTACAAACTTGATCCCCATATGATCCAAAATGCTCTGGGACAAAACATGTACTCGGAACATGTCAAATTTGTCACATCTTTACATCATCTCACCCAGAGCAACAAAACTGTTATGACTCTTCTTTTCGTCATTGAACTTTTCTCGGCAGATCGGCCAAACATCCAAAATAAAGAGCTGATCTCTAAAACTCAGGAAAAATTCTCGATGTGGCTGAAAGCATACCTCGAGTCAATTTATTCCGTCAATGAAGCAAGGCAGCTATACCCGAAGTTGTTGGTGAAGTTATTGGATGTGAGAAATCTGGGTGAATTCAGTTCTCAACTTGCATCAAGTCTGGACATCACAAAGTTGGAACCTTTGCTCATAGAGATCTTCAGCTTACAAAAATGATGAATTATTGTTCACATTCTGGTTTAAGTTGTTATAACACAGCTCTCCCCTGTTATAACATGACTCATTATAACACGATTCAGGATATAATGCAGTACTAATGAACCTGTGACAAAAATTATACTGATGTACAAGAATATGGGTTGAAAGAAAATATACCTTTATACCATCATTCAGTATATTACAATATACTCAATATATCACATAACACAGTCGGAAGTTATGAACCACAACTACCACATTATAACGAGGGAGAGTTGTATTAACATTCAATTGACATGCTTATTTTTAAAATGAGTAAATGATGCACATACCCTGACTGGCCGTCTTTGACAGAGATTATTCAGGTGTTTTAATCCAGGTAAATAATGGTGGTGATACAGAGATGGATTGTACATAAATGGAATATACTTGTATCCCATATCTAAAATGTTTAGCATTTCAACACTGTCAACTGAAAGTCTATCTTGATAAAGTCTGTATTCCAGAATATATGTATATATGTCTACTAATTGAATTGACAGATTTGGAGAGAAAGTCCTGTGATCTGTGTGACCGGTGAACTGTAAATTGAGCTGTATATGTTTTTACCTCATTATTAGTTATTTCATGATTCAAATATGTTTCTCATCTATACATGTTTAGATAACTGGCCCATCTGTCATTGCATGGTAACATCATCTAAGGCAAATCTTTCTGTGCTACATGTGCTGACATGGTCGGAGAGACTTTTTGTGCTTTTGGTAGAAGCACAAGCCTACCTTGTTGTATGATTGTAATATGAAATGCTTTATCTGATTGTTTGCTTTGTTGTGCATTATATTTGAAAACTTCAAACGATTAAATGGTTGTAGAATTGTTACTGTTCATTTGCAATGTGATAGCCAGGCTTGTGAAATATTTAATCCTATAAGAGTTTCCAAGCTTGCTTGCATTGAGAATGATGTCGACAATCTCATCCATACCTTATCTGGATTGCAAAGACAGATTATACAGTTTTCCTTATAGCATTGTTTGAAAACAGTAGATTATTACAATGAACACTCGTAATGCTGAGAAATAGTTTGGGAATTTATACATGGTTCCCACACTTCCAAGAAATTAAGGGAAAAGTCAGGAGAAAGTTTAGGCTTGTTCCTGACTGGAAAAAATCCTTTAATGTTGCAGATATTGACCAAAGCCAGAGAAAAACAGAATTTTCAACCAACACTAGTAATTTAACTGATCCTGAGTTACATTTATCATGTTTTTACTGGAATTTTTGGAAGTTGCAGAACTATTCAATGAGTTGAGATACACTTGTTCTGTGGATCATCTGGGTGCTTGCCCTAAACATATTTGAATAACCATTCATATTGCTCAGGTGATGATTGGTAAAATCATATTTGAAAAGTCAATCAAAGTGTTCAGGCGATAAGATTGGTAAAATAGACTGGTTACCACTCAGTTCACCCTATGTCAGTACCATCAGTTAGCAAATATAACATGGATCCAAGTATAACACGCACTCACGTATTAACAGCAACTTTTCTATTTTGTTGAAAATATAGTTTACCCACAGACATAAATAACCCGCAGGTTTTCTTAAAGAATAATAAACCTACCAAAATCTGTGTTGGCTTCTATTTGTTATAAACATTGTATATAATACTAAGGTATGGTGAATCATCTTTTCTGTTTACCATTGAACTGCAGCAGAGCCAATTCAACTAAACTAGGTCAATTCTTAATTAGTTTCCTCATCTTGAGTTATCTCAACCATTCCACGATGATGCTACGTGTTCTCTTTGTTAAATACAGGACCCAAGCCATGTCTGTCTCCCATAAATAGTCACTAGATGGCATGAACTACACACCTTCCAATTTTACAATAAACAATAATAACACCTGCTACTATTCGCAATGGATTCCAGAAATGTGGAATTCTTCTGGAAGTTGACTTAGCTCTGAATCGAACTATGACAGTGAATCAGACCCATCTGTGGCAGTTTTAAGCTTTTAGTAAACATAACATTTCCACTCTTCATAAGTTAGTAAGTTATTAAATTGAAGAGGCTGATTTTATTATGCTGATCTTTTCTTGTTATTATATCGTCTCTAAACTTCGAAAAATTTTGCTGAAATGTAAAACATAACTATCTAATCAACATTAGACTCATTTACAATTTCGAACTTTGTTGTTTGAAATAAGAAATGAGTCTTTTAAAATATTACTACAATGTGGTAGTACGAGTAAAATTCAGAAGACGTAGACATATATACCCAGAAGAAGGGGTGCGTTGTAAGGAAAAATTTTGGATAAACCACGGGTTATATTCACTAATTTATGGTATCTTTTCTTGTGTACAAGGTACAAAGGCAAGGCGATCATCACAATGTGCTAACACATCTGTGATATGTGATTTTAAGTATAAGAGAAAATGTCCCCATTTGATATATAAAGTTAACAAAACTATATTGTGATAAATATTGGCTATTTATTTAGTAGTTCATACAGGGAACATGATGTTAAGCAATATTACCAATGGTAACCTACTCCCCCAGCTCACCTTTGTGGTGAATTTTACTATCAGACCCTATTAAATACATAGAAATCCACTGACTGCTGGGGCAATTTTCAATGCAGAATCCCATGCTCTGGGTGCCCTGGACTATGACTGCATTAACTATTATATGATCTATAGTTGGATTAAATTGAACATTAGATGCTACAGCACTGACCAGGCATAAATTCCTTATATACAAAAGTATATCATTTTTAAGGGCTTTGTCTCAACATTTAAAACAACCCTTGTCTAAAATAACTTTCTTTGTACCAACATATTCAGTTAAGCAGAGTAAAGTTAACATTTTTATTCTGCAGATTAAAATGAGTTCCATGCAAATTCATATTATAGTGACTATACTTGTATCTAGTGATGCTACTTGTGGTTAGAACATGGTCATTATGAGAAAAAACAGAGTTTTTGATTTGTAAAAAATGCAGGTTTCAGTCAGTAATGGTCACAAGCCCACCTTGCACAATCAGTTTCATCCATGAAAAAACTGGAATTTTTGTTATAGAGAGTGGAGAAACTCAGTTTATAGTGAATATTATATTGGCCTTTCAGGGTCATACACATTTTAAACTAGGTTTATCAATTGTGTTCAAATGACTCATTACTGGATGAACTATTTCCATCCCTAAGTTAGACCCTAGATAATAAATGCTTTACTTAAAGATTGAAGTCTTGATGTTACTGTGATGTGGAATTATGACAGACTGTACTAGATGCATGTATTTTACTTATATATAATAATTAATGCAAGGTAGACTTCCATATTCGCATATTCACTACACACAGCCATCTGTGAAGTCTTGACCCAGATCTGCTATGATATACTGTATTTCTTCCATGAAAAGAACACGCAACCAGTCCATAGAATATTGTTAAAATGTATAGGGTGGGCTTATTATCAGATAAATATATCCATTGTAAATATTTACCAAAATAGGGAGTGGGCTTATCACGAATAAATACAGTAATAAGGATTCGGACTGTTTCTTTTATGATTGTAATGTAAATAGCATAAACCCCAATGTACCCAGACATTATGTGACAGCAGATCTGGGTCTATTCTGTACACAGCTGGGTGCATGCATGATTAAATGTTATGATAACTTGCAGCATCAGTAGTTTTAGGATCTAGGTATGGCAGATGGATCATTTAGTAATAGAATCAGATTCATTGAATGACTGAAATTATTAAGATAATGCATGTGTACATTGATGCTGGATATTATAATAATTGGAGAGGAGTAAATGTTGTTATGGGTTTAACATCATTTTTGAACACATGATAGGCTATACATGGTGGCCATTATATTTTTGGTGGAGGAAAATTGCCCAGGAATAACCACTGGCCCACAGGAAGCTACTGGAAAACTTTCTCGGATAGCCATTTTGGCCAAGCCCAAGACTCGAACTAATGCAGACAAAGGTGAGTGATTTGTAAAGAAAAGCACCTTAAAACACTTGGCCACCTGGGAACCCAGAGTAATATTGTATTAATGTTGTCAGTAATATAGCATAGTAGTATAACACATATCAGAGTGGATATATAGATGTTTGCATATGTTTGGAATGTGAAAGTCGAGTGGCTGGGGTTGTGAAGTTTGCTTTCTAACTTGAAAAGGAATCAGAAGTCAGACAGTTTAATTATTAGTAGCCATTTTTCAGTCTTGAATAGAATGTGCGAGATTTATTGAAACTGTGCACTGATCTTGCACAGTGTTAACAAATTGGAGTACTGAAAGTTTTCTGGTAAATGTTTATGGTTTTTAATTTGTATGACAAACTGATCCTATGATCTCAGTAACATCATAAACATTTGTTAGCTTTGAGAAATTTAAATTTCTCATTCACATCTTGTCAACAAATTAGATATAGTAATAATAACAACCCTTTTGAAACATTTAATTAACAAAAACACCGATTTAACTTAATATCATTTTTTAGTGATGTAGTTATCCACAGTTATCTCTAGTTCTGTTTTCATGTGTTTGATACTTCAGAAGTATGAATTGTAGCGCTGTTTGTATAAAGATAGTGATGTTGTAGTTTTCAAGGTGGGCAGTTAGCTCTGAAATATTGGCTTACGTTTTCATTGTGTATACATTTGTTACAGTGCAGAAATTTGTACAGGATTGAAATATTTGAAGAATGAGATTTTTTCCACTCACAAGATGGATATCAGATAGTATGTTTGTTATGTGATAGTACAAGTTATGTTAATGTTATGATATCAGTATATGATATTCTAGATCGTGATGAATAACAATATAGTTAATGACCGGCTATGGTTCACATTAATTTTTTTTTATAAATGCAGAAGAATATTAGATTCTGTACATCACATGACATCCCATGAAATTGCATTGTATCAGAGCAAGGCAGTTGTGCCTGCTGGAACAGGTATAATGACCTTATTAACATATATACTCGCCTATAAGCCGAGACAAACTGCAAACAGTGAAGATCCTGATATGCCATTGCATAATGTGCCTGCCGATCAGAGTCTGTGTTGCTTATTTAACTGATTACAACTAACAAACTGTACAGACCCAGATATTCTGGTGCTTATGCACCAGCAGATCTGGGCCTGTGCAGTTTGCAATTGGATTTGTCCTATATGTGAGTACATACAGTATCCTGGAGTTGAGGGGAAAAAGTATACTGTGTCAAATGGAACAGGTATAATGACCTTTGCCAGGTATGGAATCCTGGAGTCAGGGGAAAATGAATTCTGACCAAAAATAAAACCATGTACTGTAGATAGTAAATCATAACAATTGAGCTTTTTGTGATGTATTAAGGAGAAACAATTCAGCTTCTACATTATCTTAAATGGGAAATCAACTCGTCACATTGTGATTTCCACTCATGTACATATCACTTTAAGTGTTATGTGTTGAAAGTTTATCAAGTTTGTTGATTTTAGTTAATTTTTTCATCTAAACCAAGTGCTTTTATTTAAAAACAAGTGTGCTAGGTTGCATTATGTTGATGCATTTTGGTTTCATCTATATTTGCACACTGACAAGACATTTCAATTCCCATGTTTTATCTGGATTTTGTTGTGAAATTTTCATCAAGAAATCATGGGTATTAAAACGATATTCTAAAGCCTAGTTTTGTTCATGCTTATTCTTTTCCCTTTAATATATTTACTGCTTCATATTCCTTAAAAGTTCATGTATAGGATATACCAAGCTGCAAATGGCGTAGGTCAAGATCTGTCATGTAATGTGTAGACAGATCAGAGGCACTGGTGTTCATTTTGAACAGCACAGATGCAGTTTTGCCACTTATGTGATAGTAGATCTGGTACCACACTGTTCATTTTAAGGTCTAATGTAAAAGGAAAAACGGTATGCATTCTTGCCAACCAGTCTGATCATAGCATTGTGTAAATACTTGCAAAATAGTTTGGTTTTTGCATAATATGCATACATTCCAAGCAGTCCAATTTTGGCATTATGTGCTGATTATGGCATGGTCTGCATAAATACCATTTTGGCATGGTCTCCATAATTGCCATTTTGTTGAATTTTGGCATGGTCAGCATAACTGCCATTTAGTCTGATTTTGGCATTGTCTGCATAATTACTATTTAGTTGAATTTTGGCATGGTCTGCATAATTACCATTTTGTTGAATTTTGGCATGGTCTGCATAATTGCCATTTAGTCTGATTTTGGCATGGTCTACATAATTGCTATTTAGTTAATTTTGTCATGGTCTCCATAATTGCCATTTAGTCTGATTTGGCATGGTCTGCATAATTGCCATTTAGTCAGATTTTAACATGGTAAGCATAGTTTCCAACTAATATGATTTTGACAGGAACCGTCTGATTTTTCAGCTCGCATTTGTGAATTCTGCATTGACCTTGGAGATTATAATTTATTTTATGAAAGTTCTGCACTAGCTGCCATATGGAATTGATTACCTCATGATCGGTACTTATTCTTTGTTCCGAGTGGTATTTTTGCCAGTTGCAGAGATTAAATGTTGCTTCCTGTAGGTCAGGGGTCTCAAATCACCACAAGGGCCACATAAGGACAAACACATTGGTCCAATGGCCACATCACTGAAACCGCTTCATACAGCAAAAACGGCTCATTTGAAAGGTAGCCAGTTTAAATTTTAAAAACAAGAAGTAAATGATCTAACAATCAGATTTTTATCAAAACTAGCTGAACTTGAACAAGATATTTGCATTATTAATTGTTTTAGAAATTTTAGGTGTCATTGTGGGCCACAGAAAATAACATGAAGGGCCACTTTTTTGAGACCCCTGCTTTAGGTTGTAATTGTTCCCCCTGCTAATTCAAGGAGTGGTGATTGCTCAGTGGTAAGCATACTGGACTTGAACCAAAAGAACCCGAGTTTGAATCCTACTACTGAATCTGGCCTGACTTTCAACTATGGTGTGACCCAGGGAAGGCACTTTATTCCAATTGCCTTGGCACTAAATAGCCTACTTATGTTCCTGTGCTGTGAAACACCAAACTAATCCTCAAAATGTACTGCTTGGAGTCAAAAATATGTAGCATTTGTGTAGTAACTGATTTTCTGCCATGCACCAACTTTTGCAGAGCCTCTGCAATCAACATTGATTGGCAACAATTTTGAAGGAAGTTGCTTCAAAACAGTCCAAAGTTTCTTACTCTGTGTGGTTAATTTCTTTTCTCTTTTTTTTAAAAAAAAGAGTACTTTTATGCATGCATTTTAGAGCTATCATTGACATGATTATATTGGACCTATTCAGGATGGCCTTTAACAAGGTAGGTATTGCGCTCACAATTTTAAACATAGACCCTGATCTGCTGAAGTAGTATGCCATGGAAGATCTGGTTCTGCAATGTCAACAGTTGAATGCACATTATGGATGCAGCATTTCTTTTGGTAAAAGGGGTCATCGTTTTCAGACAATTTATCATTGTTGTAATTTGATGTGCATGGATATGGCGGCTTGTACTAAAATTGTTTCAGCTCTTCTTAAAATTACTCGTGTATTTTATTTGTGTTCCCTTGTCAATGGGGTTATGTGTTCATTCATTCATTACATCCACAGTTTCTTGGCCATATCAAAACTAGGTTAATGTGACCTAATGTTCACACTTGAATGACTTGTGTATTTTTAGCTATTCATTTGTTATACATCCAATTTTTTCACCCTATTTTATCTACAGTTATCGCAAGGATGGTAACTCAGAGAAACCAAAACTAGGTTACAGTGACCTTTATTTTCATGCTTAAGTGAATTTAACCTATGATTATGAAAATTGGTATGTGAATGCTTTTGAAAGCCAGTACCTTAACCATACCAAAACAAATGTCAACTGTGACCTCATTTTCATGCTTGTGTGACTGGTATCTTCAGCTTTGTGTCACTACACCATCAATATACTGAACCCAAGTTTTAACTTATAATATTGAAAATTGGTATGTGGATGCAGTTCAATGGGTAACATGCAAAAACCTGGACAATATAACTTAACTTTCACACTTGAATGGCATGTATTTTCAGCTATTTGCTTCTTACACCTTCAATAAATTGGACCCTAATTCATACACTCAAAAAAATTGGTATGGAGATGCGTCTCACGAAGAGAAACTAAAGCATGAAACAAATTTACAAGCTTTGTTTTTATGCTTTGATTGGCAGAGTAGTTAGAGGCAATTGACCTATCACCATAGATAGCCATGTCCAAACATTAGCATAGCAAATCATATAAAATTCCATTTTATGTTAACACTTGACCCGTGTGAATTAGTGTCAAGTTTTTAGTGTACAATATATATTTAATGCAAAATGGTTGAAAAATGTTAAAGTGATCACAATTTGAATTTGTTTATGACAGTTGCTTTGGAGACCGATATTAGGCTCAAATGTTCGAGAAGCTTCAGTGTGCCCATAAATCGTTGTGATGCCAGACAACTTTACCTCTGTTGGTACTCTAGCCATCCTAATTTAGTCTTGCATTTGAAGCTTTCAATATTTTTGTTCACTGTTTAAAGTAAACATTGATTTTAACAAATTGTACTTGGTATACGTCTGAAGGAATAGTTGCATAGGTTCATGACGTAATCAATTATATGTTATATTCATATAAACAGAAAGTTTAAAGTAAATGTTATGTGTCTAGGCTCATATAAAAAGTAGCAAGAAAAGAGTGAAGATAAGAAGCTTTTTAAAATTTAACAAATAATTTATTTCCCTAGAAAAACAAGGTAAAAATGAGAAAAAGGACTTATGGTTTATGAATTAAATCCAAAATTAATCCAAGAATTAATAGCAGTTCTATCAATGAAAAGTTCTAAATGAATCTGTGTCCCGATGAAATCAAATGGAGGGCGATGACGTATGTCATGACCTTCAAAGTGTTGCCGTGTCGACAGTTCCTTGTTGAATCACAGAAAATAATATTCCTGTTTAGAATTTCTGAATAAATTTCGATAAAATTCCTTGTCCAAGAATTTCTGTATGAGCACTAGTATTTTTCAGGGAAAGAATAAATAATTCCATAAAATAAAAATTCAACTGGTCACAACAAGACACCTTTAAGTGTCGAAGATTTAAAGCCCAACTGGCTAGTTCTTCTCAAGAAAACAGTTATACAGTAAGTTAAGGTGCAAAACAGATTCCCGTATGAGGGTCATGTGGTCATCTTGAACAACGTAGAATATTTTTTACATGCTAATTATCACGTACTCTAGGTATGGCCTTGATTCCACTGAATGAATCTTATAGAATGAATAAATAAAAATTTAAAAAAGTTGTTTACTAGAACTCTATCTGATTTCTGAATCAAGGTCAGAAACTAGATACAATGTTTCAACTACTAAAGTGAATTTCTAAAAAAAAATATCAAATCCAGTAGACAAAGTTATCATTACAATAACATGTAATGGAATAAAAAGAATTAAAACTAACAAACAAATAATTAAATTATATATACATAACACAAAGGATAGTTTAGAAAAAGTAAACTGAGAGAGAGAGAGAGAACTTGGATAAATAATTTCGTAATAGATGCAACCTGATTAAAATCGAGATCTGCTTTTATTTTATGGTAGGCCATGAATTACTGGATTTTCCAAGTGAAATAATTGTGATTATTCAGTGGAGTGAAACATGAATATTGTTACTGCCGACTCGATACAAGAAAATGGCTATTTAAGATGTTTGCAGGGTCTATTGGAGTAGTTTAATAATAAAGGTTTTGTATTTTTTTGGTTTGTGGTCTAAGTCAAAGCCCATACCACCCATGCCTTTATCCTCATATCAGACGTGCACATATGCGAACCCTTAATTGTAATCTGACAGGCGCCCATGGAAGAGGAAAATCATGTGGGGTAAAGAATTTCAACCTAGATCAGTGATCATCGATGATTTATGATACTGCTCAAGTCTCTGAGATTGGCCGACAGTTGACAAGTATAAATACAAGTACATGTACAAGCGCAAATAAAAGTACAAACGCACAAATACATCCATTTGCACATCCACTGACCACTGTCATGATTTGCATCGACTCTCACATGGTAAACAAACCGACCACCTTTATTGCTATTGTATTACAGACACCGACCGGGCACAACATAATCAGTGGATTAACGGGTTTGTGAGCTAGCTATTCAAAACTGTTTCTCCCCATATTTAATTTACAATTCCTTCTGACACCTTTTTGCCTTCTTTTCCTTATCGTTGTTCTATAAAAAATACTCTTACTACCAGCTTGCAAAAACATCTGGATCCTGTTGAAATCATTGCAAGTATTATGAGCTTATTTAATGGCTGTAAAAGATAACTTTCCATTTCTGATACTTTTTTTATCCAGTTTTGATATTTTTAGTTCCATATCATTGAGTCCAGGCATCACTGGTTGCATGCTCTCATTTATTTGGTCAATATTAGATGTTTTAATTGACTCGATACTATCAATTTTAGGTTGTAGATCTTTATGTTTGATATCAAATGTTTTACAGCTGTGCAATATTTGAGATAATTCCATATCTGATATAATCTGGTTGAGCTGATTCCATACATTTCTTGAACTTCTTTAGCAGGAATGGAAACATGCAATAATATGTGATGTAAGGTCTACCGTTTTCTTGGTATTTATATACTTTTATGTTTAAATTAGAAATTACTCGACTTTTACTACCTGTAAATCCAATCCCTCACTCCAACCCCATTCCATATCCGTACTAGAAGTTGCCAGTGGTTTTCCATTTGATAATGCAGTTTCGAACTCCTCTATGCTAATCGTTTTATTCCCAAAAGCCAGTGATAACAAACTGGTAATTTTGTTGAGACTTTTGTGCTGCTGCGAGACGTTCTGAATAGGCGTGCATTCAAGAAGGCAGCAATAATGAGATTCTTTAATTAGTACTGTCAGTCACACCGACACAACGAAATTCCGATAGGTGTGCCTATAATAGTTAATGCAGCTCTGCTTCCTGCCATATCTAAACCAATGGTGGTTGCTGCACTGATTCCTCAAACAGCATCTTCAACCACAGACATGCATTTGTATTTCATGAGTATCACGGTTATATTGGTGATTTCATGTTGGCAATTTTTCCACTTCGATTAATAATCGCAATGTTAAGCTTGGAGTTCTATGGTAGTTCTTCTATTATTAATGTGATTGCTAGGTGTAATTGCTCAACAGACTGGCCTTGTTCAGGTAAAATACACACACACACACACACACACACACACACACACACACACACCACCCCCAACACACACTTCCAGCCAAGCACTTTTCTTCACTGGTACAATTGCCATGCAATGATAGAAAATCTCTCCTGGTGGAATTGTGTGGTCTTGGGCTTACCGCCATGCTCACATAAACCTACACCAATTACTCCTTTGCTATTTTTCTCCAACGGTTCTAGTTTTCCTTTCTCCCAAAAACTGTTACATGGATAAGTGCGTTTTAGGTGAATATCAGTTGAGGTCTTTTTTTCCTGGCAGAGTCAATGTTGGTGGTTTCATATATTATTGACAGAGAAATTATTGAAGTGGGTTTGTTGGTGAATTAACACTCTGTCATTGTAAAAATAATCCTGTTTGTTTTCCTGTGTAGTTTGCGGCAGGGCATCATCACCTGCTAATGCTATGAATCCAAGCTGGCCTCAGGTTATTACTGGTGCATCTGTGTGATTCCAACGTTCTATTTCTATCTTACCTTCGCATAGCTTATATTTGAGAATATACACGGACCTGGTAATACTACTTCAAAGCAGATATTCAGTAAAGTTGAACAAAATTCCTGTCAATGTTAGCATCCTCTGATAGCTAGCCTGCAAATTCCTCAAACTTCATCACTTCGGTCAGAATTCATTATTTGTATATAATAACAAAACTTAAACACAAACATCTAAGATGGTTAAAAACCTGCCTGGATAGATGTTGATTCCTTCGAAATGAATATCATCTACGGCAATTAATGATGTCGATACTGTAAATGTGAAGAAAAATTCATAATGATCATCAAAGTCGGTTTTCAAAGTTATATATGATAACCAATTAAAACACCGCTGATAATGTATCACTATTAACACCCTCCATTATTTCTGGCCATAATATACGAGTATGATCTAGACACGAACACTGATGTTTAGGTCTGTAAAAACCATTGTCAAAAGAACCAGAAAACAAGTTGGACATTTGCTAATGTTCACACAATAGTTTTTTCCTCTGCTTCTTTGCTTAATATTGCTTAAATTTCCCTCCATGAAGTTAGTCCGTGTGGTGGTTGGGGCACCTCTGCGATCTTTACATCTATGTGTTGTTTCATCTCTGTATTAGCAATAACGAAATAGTCTCTGATAAAAGCACCAAGATATCAAAGTCTAAAATTCCCCAGATTTCTCTGCTTTCGTCTAGGTTCTTTGCGGTAGACCTGCCAGCTTCAAAACAGCATCTTGAATGTCCACATTGGATCTATACGGTTTTCCAGTTTGATCTTGGAAAATCTCAAGCTCGTCCGGGTCGACGTCAACAACAACACGACTAATAAATATGGGCCAGCAAACTTTGCATAATCATAACTGTATCTGGAGAGTCCGATAATCGTTGTGGGAACGTCAACGTTGTCAAACATTGCTTCGATTTCCTTCCCTTCACTGGAATAGCGTGCGCTGTCAAACAATGGCATGATGCCATTGTCAACAAAATCCAACCTTGTCATCTTTACCGTAATCGCTATCATAGTCCTGTATTACTTTTTCCGCAATTTCCAAGAAGGCCCTAAATGCAGGAAAATACTGAGGCATATCCCGCACTTGCAATTCTGTTTTTGATGGGTCGAGAACCCTAGATGGATATCAATAGTACTGAAAATCTTTGGTACTGCGATCTAACATTACAGGCGTACCCATATCCCATGGAGGATCGGGTGTATATTGAACTTTTGTCATTATTACTTACATATTATGTGTTTCACTTAACACCTTTTTGCATCACAACCGTAATCCACTTATCATTGCCAGATTTGCAATCGCTGAAACAGCTAACCATTGTTGTGGGCTTCATTGATGATTTTACTAACTGGAACTGGCCTTTGGTGTTTGTTGTTGTAGGGTTTAACGCCATTTTTTAGCACATGATAGGCTATACATGGCGGCCAGTACTAATGATGGAGGAAGAACCCGGGAAAACTCCGGAAAGAACCACTGACCCGCGAGAAGCTACTAGCAAGCTTTTTCACATACCCACATTGGCCGAATCCGAGACTCGAACCCACGCAGACAGAGGTGAGCCTTTGGTGGTGCTCGAATCACTAATAATCGTGGTCGATCTCAAATCGATTGAACAGATTGCAAACCCAGATTTTTTAATCTATCCTGAGCAACATTTTTAATGCTATTAAAGACTAGTATTGTATATTGTTTAGCGATTGGTGTAACGTGCAAGGTAAAAACAGCTAGCACCTTTGGTTTGCATGTGATCATTCCTTGGACAACATCACCGTGACTATTTCAGTATTATGTTGTGTAAATCGGTCTTACGTTCTTTTTATTGAGTTGACGACACACACTGGTATTACACGTTTACGTACGACTGTTATTATATTTAAATATCAGGTCCATATATGATTCAGCTGTAGTGTCAAATTATTCCACGGAGATCTACAATGTGCCCGTATTGGTCCACGAGGGAAAAACGAATATATGTCAACCTGTCATTACGACATGGAAGATACACGGGCACCACTGAAGTAATCGATATTAATTCATCTGGTTCCACAGTTGGTAAAATAAACAGTATATAACTGAGCTAATGGCGTCACGGGTTAAAGTGGTCTGCATCATCGAAGTAATACTGACAATGTCTGGTGCGATATGGTATCCAGACTCCCCAGGTCCTGCAAACAGAATTTCTTGTTTTTCTTTTCAGTACCGCGAAATAACATTAACATTTTAAAGTTTTTACTACCGCTCTGGTGGCCTAAGTGGTTAGAGCGTCCGCTTCGGATGCGGAAGGTCGCGGGTTCGAACCCAGGCCAAGTCATATCAAAGACTTATAAAAAATGGTACTAGCAGCTGCCTCGCTTGGCGCTTAGTATTAAGAGGTTAGTGTTAGGACTGGTCGGTCCGGTGTCAGGATAATGTGACTGGTGGAACATTATGCTACATGTCTGTGGCATGATGCCCCAGTGATAGACATCACGATAAACTGCCACACTGCAGACATCGTAGCGATATGACTGAATAATTGCTAACGCTACGTTAAAATCCAAATTTAACACAGACACACACACATACACACATACAAACACAGAGTTACGGATTGCTTTAGGCACTTGTGTTTTTGTGCCTACCACGGGAAAATATTTTAGATGTTTAAAAATATCATCGTACATGACAAGATTATCCTCAGTCGGATACAGGTCATCAATGGCAGGACCTTCATCGAATGTGGAAAAGAAATCAATGATTGACGATTTACTTTCTGGCGACGACTGAAGCGTTTCCGAAAAACCTCTGAATATATCGTAACATGTTTCCAAAATAATTTCACGCATTAATCCTTATCCGGATCTGGGAAAACCCAACTGTTGGTGAATCAGATTGTGAGATGGTTAACGTGGGATTGCCTTTATGTAATTGCACCGTCGGCAGATACGAAGGCTAAGATCTGCACTTGGTGGACAATGTCCACTTACTGGAGGTAAAGCACATTGATATAATAAACAAACATGGATAAGAAACTGCCCGCAATATAAAACTGTCCCCGTGGCTATTGAAGGGGTAAATCTGCTGTTGAAACGTTAACGAATGCTGCAAAGATCACCCACAGGGCTGCTCGAGCAATGGTTTGTCATACAAACGCTGTGATAAATTTACCTATCCGCGCCAACGAAGATTTCCCGTGCATGGCATGATGTAAAATGCCCAAAGAAGTTGATGAGGCTGATCTTTTGTTTTTTTCCCACATGATCGGGCACGCGGACGTATATGCAATTTTACGTTAACCATTGTAGATGTTGCCATTAGATAAAAAGAAGAATGACGTTGACGTCCAAAGATTCAGCGAATGTCAGAGATGAGCGCATGAGTATCTAAACACGTGGTTCACTAACACAGCCACGGTTGTTCAACAGGATCAGGTAAGGAATTTTCTCGAAGCCGTTGCTGCATTGTTAACAAAACAAGGTGCGGATTCGTGTTGGACATGTTACCATACATCGTAACCAGGCTAATGTGGAACGATTAACCCGTACACTTGCGGAACGAATATTCGGATATCAGTACGCGCAGGATTTGCTAATGCACTTGTGCATTTGTACTTTTATTTACGTTTGTACGTGTAATTACATTTATACTTGTCAGATCGACGGAAAATCTCATACACGTGATTAGTATGATAATAGCGGTTTGGTTGTTTACTGATCTAGGCTGAAGTCTTCTACCCCACATGACTTTCCTCTTGCATTGGAGCCTGTTGGTAACGTTCGCTGATTACAATCGCGGGTTCGCACGTGGGTTCTCATGCATGAACGTCTGCTGTGATGACAAAGTCATATGTAGGTGGGGTAGAAGGCTTTAACCTAGATCAGTAAAAACAATAATAGCTGATGTTATACTGCTACTAATGGTAAGTATGGCCTCCTTTGCAAACAAATGAGACCAGTTCAAATCCAATAGAGTACACATACATTTTTTCGTCATTTTGGTTTAATGTGCTGTTTTGCATTAAACTTGAATGAATTATCACAAACTTGTTTTCACTGTGGTCAATACACATCGATAACATTATCACCATGTAAACTGTTACTTGTTTGGTCTTAGTTAAGCATGTCCACCTGCCACGTAGGAGTGCCAACTTCAAATTTCACAGTGTGCTTATTTGTTTCCTTGGTTTGCGTGTCATGTTTTTATATGAGCTTTTACTTTGAATTTGGAAGGAGAACTATGCTACTACTGATATATTCCTTGAGAATATATACAAAACACAGCAGAACATAATCGGTAATCACTGACATTATTGCGGGGGATACAGTTCCAAATCTGCTACTTCAGTATGTTATAAATATTGCTAGCCAATACGTCTGAGCATAAATTAAAAAGAAATTTGCTTCTTCGCTACGCAAGGGTTTTCGATCCACTTCGTTCAATATTGCATATGTAACAAGTCAAGTTGGTGTCTACTGCCCCGCTATCTTATTTGATGCAGCTAAAAGAAACTTATCCATTCATTGATCGTTACGTTTACCGGGGAAATAGTTCCTAACGATAGTAGTAGAGGAAAGTGAGGATTCTTGCTCAAGGACGATATCCCCATAATACAGCCCCTTTTTTTTTTTTTAGCGTTTTAAGGCTTCTATCGAAGAAAACAATTTGCCCAGACCACTCCCCGATAGAAACCTTTTTAGCTCCCAATGTGTCGGGTACGATTTCACCATCACAAGAGGATTATTTTACAACATCATCGCCATATTTTTTATCAGAATCTTTTTGATACTCGCCAACTCTTATTGGTAGAGCATCAGTTAACATACAATAGATAATACGAAATTTGCGTATTAAATCGTCCATATCATACTCTACACCTCGCAAATATGATCTTATTTGATAAGTAATTTTTTATATGTTATTATCGCATTTTTACAAGAACGTTTTTTGCATCTCAAATCTTGGCTTAAATTTTTTTAACGCCGCTGTTACAGAAATACCAACACTTGATATTATCAATAAAAATGGATTTAATGACGCTTAACTTGATACTATACCAGCTGTAGTTAAGGTTTGTGGTAGATAGGACGTAATATTTAATATTTTACTATAGTACGCATAATATTTTTTTACGCACCACAACTTCTTATGATAAAATCTGTAATACTGCATTAACGCATCAACATCTTGTTTTGGAATGATGTGATTGAAGTCTATTACTTCTTTTTTCATTATATAATTATTTTTTTATACAATATTAAAAGTTGTAGTGCCAACAATCGAATCAAGAAAATTACGAAATTCATTATTGTCTTCTATACAATTTCTGTATCAGTTAATAACCAGCTATAAGATTTGAACGTGTTTCCAATAATATGTTTATAAATTAGCGTAACATCTATAAGATCAGTAGTTACTTTTTCTGTATCATCAATAAATCCGAGTACTAAGCTTATTTAATCTAAAGTAAAATTTTTGAGAACAAGATGTTGTCTAATAATTGCATAAGCAACTGCAAAATTTGTTAACTTTAACATTCGAATTCCATTTTTGGAAAAAAGGAATACTTAAACCTCCAATGAAACGAGCTGTTATGATATATATTTCTCTATAAAGTCTCGTAAATATTTTATCAACTTTATCAAAGTATATTCGTAGCGATAATTGTCAACAGCGGTCCAGAGATGGAAAAGGAACATCACCATCTTCACTAATGTTGTGGTAACCGTGATTTTTTCAAGATCTACAAGATCAACATCCTCGGAAAAATTTTTCTTTCATTATCATTAAATTTATTAATTTTATCGTCAAGATCTTTGATTATTGATAGAGATTTATTAACAATAATTGGATCAAATTCAAGTTTTTCGAGTAAAATTGGTAAAATTGCGTTTATGTACACTTTGATTATTAAATTCGAATCCTCTGTTAAATAAACTACTTTAGTCAGTGCTTCTTTGTCATGGTAGTACATACCAATATGATTAAAAATTTATCGCTTTCAAAAAATATTATTTAATTTTTTATTATTTTTTTATTTTTTATTTTTTTTTTTATCCTTTGCTAGTCTGTTGAGACGATTATGATTATCAGTTACTCTTTTTTCCTCCGGGGCTTTTCCACTATGAACTCGCGCTTTTATTACATTTGATTCAACTATCATATCAACATTTTCTTTAAGTATATTCTCAATTTTTTCTTGCTCGTTGAGGCAATCATCTGGATGACAATATCTGATTATTTTATAATAGTTTTGTAGTGCTTTTTTCAACTGTATTCCCCCCCCCCACTTGCAACGCTTAAGAAATTGATTTGGTTTGGTGGTGATTTGAACAATAATTGGTCGGATAAATTATCGAGTAGAATTTTCGTTTGGTTAATTTTTTCTATTGCCATTTTATTTTTTTTCGCTAGCGTCATCAGCTGGAATAATAACTTTTTCAGCGCTAAAACTATTATCATAAAATTCTCCATCAACTGTTATAATCGGTGGATCTGATACTATTTTAATAAATGATACTAAATTAATTCATCTAACGTGAACAACTGTTAATAAGATAAAGCTGGATTAAAAGGTTCATAACGACTAAAGTATATCTATAATATTTATACTTTGTAGGAGATGATATCAGTAAAGTAACTTCTATTGGAGCTGATCCTATTGGGGTATTTATCGTGTTATATAAAGCTGACCAATTGCTATCATCATTTGATACTTCGAGTTTCCAATCGAGAAATCTTTCATTACCGCTGTAACGTCCTCGAACGATAAAGTTCCAAATAGCAACCGCTGACGGACATTCGACCTTAATCCAATAACTACTTGCACCACCAACTGCTGCCCACTCGTTTGCTGTATCGTCGGAGAGTGTAACATTATGATGGCCATAATTTGTTGTATTATACGACGACGATGCTGATATTGCGAACCCATTTTTCTGCTTAGTTTGTGCATTTGCACAGCGAGGAATTAATCCAACATTATTTTTAGCATATGATTTTCCACCTCCAGATAACCCATCGACGTATGTTTTATTAACTAAATCGCTACCAGATGATAGAACAGCCGTAGAAGTAATTTTATTAGATCCCATGTTTATATTACCCGTCATTGTTCTCCCGCATTTACTTAACACGTTTGTTGTCGAATATGAAATTAAATTATTTGTAGCATCAATATCTCTGGAGGCGACGTAAAGTTTATTAATTAAGTCTTCGGCGACTATAGGTACATAAGATGATGTTACCCTATTGCTTCCCATGACTAAATTTCCTGTCATTGTTCCTCCAGATTTGTGTACTGTATCCTGTTTATGTACGAAGCTAAATTATTTGTAACTTCAACATCTCTGGAATCAACATAAGCTTTATTAACCAAATCTATATCATTCCAAGCTACGTACGTGGAAGTAATTTTATTGCTTCCCATGTTTAACGTGCTGGTAATTGTTCCACCGGCTTTATCAAGTTTATTTTCGTCAACGTATTTCAACTGTAAATAACTTACAGCTTGTGTTTGATTTAAATTTGCTGGCGGATAAGCTGTTTCCAAGTTTATAATTTTTTTCCTGACATATCTAAGTTACCGCTTAACGTTCCTCCTGTCAATGATAGTTTGTTATTGTCGATTGTTATTAGTTATGAGCAACTTACAGCTTGAGTAAGATTAACATTAGGTGGTGGATAATCTACTTCTAAACAAAGCACTCGTTGATTTAACATCAATAAATGACCTGTCATTGTATCACCGGTTTTCTTGACGAACGATGGCATATCAGTAGTTATTGTTGGTTCGTCAGTGGTGAGCGTTGTTCCAAATTTTGTGTAATAACTCATATTATGTAAATTATATAACACAAAATTATATAACAATGGCGAAGTCAACGACAAAGTCGTCACCGATATTAAATTTTGATACCGAACGATTAATCAAACATAAACACAACAACGAACTTCCGGATTGTCATTATCTTATTGTTGGTCGCACAGAATCAGGTAAAACAAATCTGTTATTAAATCTTTTGCTCAACGATAACTTTAACTACGACAGAGTTTACATCTACACGATTAATCTGCAGCAGGACAAATACGAGTTATTAAGCGAATATAACGATAAATGTCGTGATGAGCTTGGAGCTGGTGACAATACATTTTTGATAAAACAACCGGAAGATTTAATTCCCGTCGATGAACTTGATTCATCCGAGCATAAAATAATTGTATTTGACGATATCCCTCTGGACAACGATTAGATGAACAAGATCAGATCTTAGTTTTCATTATCGCGTAACAAAAGATGTAATTCGGTTTATCTTGCGCAGGGTTTTTATAACGTCGACAGATTTATTAGGCGAAATACGGGATGTTTTATACTGTTTCCTGGACTAGATAATGTTGATGTAAGAAATATTGCAAACGAGCAGTGCGGTGATGTAACAAAAGATAAATTTATTAAATTATATCATCAAGCAACCAAATACAAATACAATTTCTTTTTATTTGATAAACTAGCGCGTGATCCAGATAAAATGTTTCGTTGTTGTATTAATGAGTTTATCTAGGTGAATTTTATAAGCGTATAAAAATAACAGATGGATAAACATCAACAAAGAATCGAACTACTAAAGAAATTTATTGAAACCGAGCTGCATTTAAGAAACAATTGCAAGAAGCGCGTAGTGGACAACGCGTTGCAGAAGAAGCAACCACTAAATTTTTTAAGCCGGTTACTGAAGCAGTACTTGGCAAACAACCAGAAATATCAACATTGTCTCCGGAAGAACTAGACAAAGTGAAAGAAAAAGGTTTGTTCGGTTTACTCGGAAAAATACCGAAAGAAGAAACTAAAAAAATTTAAGAGGAACATGTAAGACCTATTGATGATCCTGCTGCACGACAGGCTGAATTTAACAGATTAATGAACATCACTCTTGCGCTTCAGCATGTGATAACAAGAATAACGGTTAATCCAGCTGAGTTAAGGAGGTTGCTAGATAATTTATCAGAGGAAACTAAGGGATTAGCTGAAAAAAACAAAAAGTAATGGCTGAAGCTACCGTAGAAATAATGCCCGTCAAAAAAAAGATAATACTTTATAGAAGAATGGCACGTTATAAAATATTGGATGAAGATTACAATAAATTTATCAGTGATAACGATATCAAAGACATTGACTATATTCGAAATTGGTCAGTAGAAAAATATAAAGTTTATTATCAAAATTAAAAGCAATTATTAAACTTGGTTCGAAAGCTGATGAAGAAATAAAAAGAAAGCTCAAACAGAAGGAAATATGGTAGCTAATATGGATGCTGTAAGAGAAGGAATAATTGCTCAAGTGATGCATAGGACAGCAGTACAGTATCGAGGTAGACCAGAAGGTTATAGTAAAGCATGGACTTTTTAAAAGACTGTTTAATAAGTATGATGAGAACAAGATAGAAGATTACCAGAGGAAGCAACCGGATCTGGCGTTAAAGTTTTTACATCTACCGCTGAAATTGTTGACCGACTTATTTTGTTGATATCATCGAAAGAAGCTGGTAATTAAAGTACAGAAATCGACAAAGAAATTTTTTATTTATTAGATCATCTTAGATCGAGTGGATTACTAACATCTTCCGAGTACCAAATTTTACACAGTGATCTTATCTAACACTATTGTTATAATGTCAACAACAACGACGTTGTCCTCGACAACACTAGTACTTGATTCATCACAAACGACAAAAAACAGCGCAAACTTTTCTGTTTATTACAATCCACCAATGGAACTAGATCCAAATAAACAATACGAAATTGGATTAATTTCCGCTACGATATGGCATTCTATGGCAAATGTGAAAACAAACTTCAACGACGATTTTACATTTAATTCTGGATGTCTGTTAAAATACTACATGGAGCGTACAACGTAACTGATCTTAATAAAACGATTAAAGAACTAATAACAAAAAATGGAGCCGTCGCAAACAATTTTGAGTTAACTCCGAACTATAATACGCTACGAGCTAGAATCACGTTAAAAAATAATTTAATAATCGATTTTTTTACCAGCGACTAGTATTCCATCGTTGCTAGGATTTAAAAACCAAAAATACGGCAGTGATGCAGAACAATGTATATCGTATGATGGAGATTTACCCGTTAACATAACAAATGTAAATACAATTTTAATCAATTATTCTATTGCACTAGGATCTTATTCAGTGTTAGGGAGTCAAGGTCAAACGATTTATAGTTTTTCACCAGATGTTCTTCCAGGATCACTGATGCAAATTACTTCTAGACAATTGATATACTATCCGATTAATCTTGAAAATCAAATAACGAGTATAACAATGCAACTAACAGATCAATCTGGGCGACAAATAGATCTTAACAATGAAATTGTCACGTATTACTTACACCTACGCAAGGCGTAGGCGCGACGACGTAGACGATCAATTTTGTAAACCTATATTTTCTAACAAGATGAGACGAAGAAAAATTTATAGAAGAAAAATCGTAGGTGGATATTTTGGAAATATATTTACAACAATTGCTGAGAATATGCCAGGGATTGCGTGTAAAGTAGCACCAATTGCACTTGACGCCAGCAAAACTTTTGCGACGGGAGCTGCATCTGCAGCCAGCACCGCAGTCGGGCAAAAAATCGCTGATAAAGTTAAAGGAAGTCCATCACCTCCGTCGCATCAGAAATAAAGCAAGTAATATCAAATATTGCACCAACAAAAGAAACAGAACAAGCTATGATAGCTGCCACAAAAAATTATTATAGCCACGCGGTGAAGAAATAGTACGTAAACTTGTAAAGAAATCGAAGCCAATGACCCAAGCTGCTTTTTAGTTGTCGCAATTTTGAGTGGCTATTATAAAATAAAAATAATGTCAGCTAAAAATTATCTTGATCTTGCTGAAGAACATGATACTGACGACACTCTAACAGAATTCGAATACGTCAAGTATCTCGACGAAAACTCAAACGAACCAAATAAGGCCGGAGTTACAACTTTTTTTAACACGCGAGATGAGGATGTGTTTTTATTGCCGCATAAGGCGGTATTAGAAGTACGTGGTTAGGTGTTAACAGCACTTGGCGGTAATATTGCAGCTGGTGCAGAAATTGCTCTCGTCAATAATGGTTTGAGTTTGTTTAGAAGTGCTAAATACCAGTTGGCCAATCAGACCGTGGAAGATATTTCGATGCACTTGCCCGTAGCAAGCACAATACTTAACATCGTCTCGTTTAGCGATGATCACTCGAGATCAGTTGCCACTAACATGATGTGGTTTAAAGATATCTCATTTGGGACAGCTGTTTCAAGCGAATTTCGTACTGGTGCTGGCGCTCCTGATAACAATAATCTAATTGCCAGTCCCACTGGTAATGCAACTGGTGATATTGGACACGCAATAAGATTAGCTGCCACAAGATTACGACGACAGGAATATAACGAAGGATATGCCAAGCGAAAAGCGTTTGTCGCAGAATCTCGCCAAGTAACAATGATGCTTCCGTTGAGCACAATATTTGGATTTTGTCGCGATCACAACAAAGTTTTTCGTGGACTAAAGTATACTCTTATTCTAGATTGAGAAGAACAAAACGATTGCATAATGCACGCCGCTGAAGTAGCTGAAGGACAGTTTGTTATTACTAGGTTAGCGTTGTGGATGCCACGAGATGTTCCATCGACAAGTAAGATGATGGAACTCGAGTCGACGTTGACCGCGTGAACAAAAAAGATATATTTCCAGCAGAACAAAATTTATCAAACAGCAATTCCTAACACAACTGATTACACGTGGTGTGTTACTACCACGTTCAGCGAACAATTACCGCGACATTTGTTTGTTGTGTTTCAACCACAGACGCGTCGAGGTGATCAGAAATGAACAATTCCGTATTTGATAACCCCGATGTCAGGCGAATCTTTGTTAAGATAAATTCTAAACAATGTCACGAACGAGTAATGGAATTTAACTTTGCTGACGATGAAACTAAAAACGTTACACAAGCTTACATGTATCTCATGGAAGCAATACAAAAATATCAGGACGCTGACAGTGGTAGCCAAATATCTGTCGAATAATTTCGATTGCTGTATCCAATCTTTTACTTCGACATATCAAAACAATCCGAACGAGCTATAGGATTTACAGCTGATATTGAATTTACTTGGACGCTTGGTGTGGCTCCAGCTGAGCAGTATAACGTATACGCACTAATCGTCAGTGATAGATTCTTGACAGTTGACGCGACTAAAGGAAGAATGACTGTACAAGTTTAATCTAACAACCTTGATATAATGAAAACTGAGTACACAACTCGAAAAATATACCTAACACCCGGACAAGTTGAAAACTTATGAGCAGCGGTTGCTAAACGCCGTTCTGTTTCTTTAATGATATCTCCGGCGACTTCAAATAAAACAGCGGTTAAAGTAATATTGACGCAACAGCAAATCGATAAACTTAATCGAGGAAAACCGTTTGTTCTTAAGCTGTCCGTTGCACAAGTAACAGCAATGGCAAAACGACGGATTTTTTGGACCAGCACTTTCTGTGATAGCTAGAGCAATACCAAGGATTTTACCTGTACTAGGAACACTAGGACTAGCAACAGCATCAGGCGCAATATCAGGAGCAACTAAAATGGCGGTATCCGGCGACGATATAAATCAGATCTATCGTTGGTGACATACGTCACTGTAGCTACGCTATTGCGCGTAGGTTTATGTAATAATAAATAATATAATGCCAGCTAAAAAAAAAAAATCAAGATCGTCAACAACTAAAAAAAAGAAGTCGTCAAGGAAAACAAAACAAGGAGGATTTCTTCCAATAGCTCCACTTTTAGCGGGACTAGCGGGAAGTCTGCTTCCAAATCTACTAGGAATCGGACGCGGAATGACACTACCAGGGACGAGGCGCCGTTGACGGCTTTTGATATACTTGAAAATTTTAACGACAAAGTCGAAAACGGATTTCGTGGAGTATTTTCCAAAGATGAACTTGATGACGTACCAGCAGGTGGTTCAAGTATTATAATGTACAAAACTTCAATGATGGATCAGGAACTCATTGGGTTGCTGTTTACGACAATAATTATTTTAATTCGTTCGGACTTCCTCCGAATGATCTTTTAAAAATATATGTTTAAAAATTTTATTAAAACTTACTCATCTAATCAACAACAGCCTGTTGGAACATCAGCTTGTGGTTATTATTGTATTATGTTTATCCGACAGATGTCAAGAGATCCTGATATTCTACAGTTTATTTTACAATTTGACAGATATCTAAGCAAAAACAACGATAATGTAGCAATACATTTTGTGTGACAATCTAATATAACATGTCGCAAACTTTAATTTATTGCCTAAAATGCAGAACTAAAACGACTAACAAAGACGAAAAAATAGAAAAAACAGAAAAATAACAGAACAATACTTAAAGGTATTTGTACTGTTTGTGGTAAAAGAAAACGTGTGTTTATTTCTTTGACGACTCCGTCGTTGGCAGGGGGTTCGTGTGTGGATAGAGTTATTTTAGTCGATGATTAAAATAATAATGAGCCGTCGTTGTAATTGTGATTGTGACAAAGATCATTGTATCGAACAAGATAAAATTGTTACTTATTGTCAATCCTGCAACCGTCGTAAAGTAATTGGTTTTGGGATTGATATACATAAAATGATCGGTAAGTTACCTAAACCAAAAGGAGGATGGACATTACCCGGACACAAGTACACTGGGCCGTATAATCCTCTAGATAAACAACTTGACGGAAACGATAATCCATTGCCGGGACAAGAACCTTATAATCAAGTTGATGCGATAGCAATGCGTGACGACATCTGTTATCGTTATATAGAGCGTCCTGATAACGTTCGTGTAGAGAACTCAAAATCAGACTGTGATAAGGTAATGCTAGATGAACTTCGTGATATGGAACCTGCAAATATGCGAGAACGATTTGATAGAAGGTTGGTTTAAGGATTAATCGGAACAAAATACAAACTCGGTCTTGGGAAAGACCCCCTGACAATGTCAGGTGAAAAAGAATTATATGATGATTTTGCATCAGAACTACACAAACCTTTAAAAAATTTCCGCGACGTAAGGTTGTCGCGAATTCCGTTGATGATATCTGGGCGATAGATTTAGTTGATATATCAAATCGTGTTAAATTTAATGTTGGCGCTGACGGCGCTCCAATGAAATATCTCTTTAACGTTATTGATGTTTTTAGCAAATACGCGCTTAGTATACCCGTTTCAGATAAGACAGGAACATCGATAACTAATGAGTTAAAACAGATAACAACAAGTACAGAATGAAAACTGAATAAAATTTAGACCGATCACGGAGCAGAGTTTTTAATAAAAAATTTGAGCAGTTTTTGGAACAAAATAACATAAAAAATATGTTACGGGAAGCGAAGGAAAAACCGTTGTCGTTGAAAGATTTAATCGTACACTAAACGAGTTAATACATAAACATTTGACAGCTAAAAACACTAACAGATATATTGATGATCTTCCACAGATCGTTGATAAATACAATAACACTAAACATCGAACCCTTTCCGCCTCGACAAAAAAAAGGAAAATGTCACCAAACGATGCAATTAAAAATCCGATATTAGCAAATGAAAACATGTACCGCAGACATAAATTTAAAGTCGGTGATAGAGTTCGAATTTCATTAACAAAAAAAGTATTTGAAAAAGGATTTACTCCGAACTGGACCGAAGAAGTATTTGTAGTTGATAAAGTACTTTTTACAATACCCGTAACATACGCGCTAAAAGATTTAGCCGGGTAACCCATAACCGGTAATTTTTACGAACAAGAACTACAGAAAACTGAACAAGATATATTTATTATTGAAAAAGTTATCAGGAAAAAAGGTAATACAAGTTTAGTTAAATGGCGCGGGTACCGCGATAAATTTAATAGTTGAATACCAACTCGGTCGATTTCAACGATTGCGGAATAATGTTTTTGTAAATTTCCTCGTACTTACGTAATACTGATTTGCACTTTACAGGCTTACATAACAATATTAGATATCGTCGGCGATCATTCTGAGATCCTCATTAGGTTAAATATCCTGACAAATATAAAATCAATTTTTTATATTTTTCTGTCCGTCTGAAATTTTGATATTTAAAAACGGCTTTATCAGATGCCGAAACGATTGATTTTCATCTACTAAAAAATTAAATTTCAAAATTTTCTTTGTGATATGATATTGTACGTTATATCGACCAGTTGTCGGTCTTCCGTAATTTTGTTTGTCCCACGATGTCGTCGCGGTATCATCCTTGTCGTTGTTAAGTAAAATGTCATTCTCTGTATATCCAACCGAGTCACATTTATCTGCGATGATAGCATCTCCTGCTGTAAAATTATCATCAGCGATTATATTAGCAAATCGTTTCATTAAATCCATATTATAATATATTTTTATCTAATTTATAACATTAAATGACTAACGAGATAACATATCATCAAAAACTTGAGATATTAAACTATGGAGTATTAGCTGAAGCAGTGCGAAAATGTTTGTCAGGATATAGTTCTTATTCTGTTGACGTTATTATTATGCAAGGTGATTCTGATAAGATTCTGCTAACAGCGGCAGAAAAAAAATAAACTTAATGACAGTGTATTTATTACACTGAAACTTAATAAAGATGATGTTATTGCGTTTGCTCACAATTGCTTAACTAAAAACGATCTAGAAAATATAATTGATCATTATATCTAAAGATGATCCAGGCATTGTGCTTACTTGAAAAAGTTGATCTTGTTATTCCATCTGCGACATATTTTATTACTCTAGAATTGATCTTAAAATATCTTGCAGCAGCAGGTATCGAAGTAAATTTAAGTTCCTCATCTGTTTCAAGATTAAATAAAATAACAGGTTTATGGGTACATTTAAAATTTATTCCTCCTCCTCTACCTTTTCTCACATTTTCCTAGCTCTAGATTTTCTAAACGATTATCTGTTTTAATGTTATTGATGTGATTGATAATCAAACTATCGGCATAGATCCGTTAAACGTTTCGTAAACAAATTTATGGTTACAATAACAAACAAACCTATCCGTTTTACTACCACGTACCGTTATCTTCAAATATCCCGTATTGTTCATAACACCAACAATTTTTTTAGTTTTTCTTCTTCGAATGATTCCTTTGTCATTCGCCTCATAAAGATCAAACACAGGATGAGGTTGAAACTCGTCTTGTAATGATAAGTTTTCAATATTATTATCGGTAACCGCCCCATTAACATGATATACTCGCTGTCCTTCTGGAATTTCATCACAAAGAAACGTGTAAATAAAATCTTTCTAAAGATTTCAACTCACTCGGCATTATCACCTTTTACGCTGATCTTATAACCAACCGGTGTTGCTTTACCAAACGGTTGTCCGTATTTGATATGTATCACCGACCCTAACATATTTCCCGCGTACGAGTTGTACTTGGGGTGAACATAATAATACTCTTGCTCGCTTGCGAAATTTGGTGTTATTATACTTATAAGAAATCCATTTGTTTAATTGTCCGTTATTTGATATACCAATTAGATATTTGATATCACATTATATATAACAATGTTGAAGTTACGTGATATAGCCAAAAAGAGCCTTATAGGAGAACTTACAAAAATAGCTACTGCTTTCGCAGGATTTGATAACAGCTATAGGTTTGATAAACAAATCGTTTTAGTAAATTTCACCTCTACAAATCTTTATCATTTGTTAGAACCAACTATAAAACGTGAACTTGAAAAGCATAAGGGATTAAAAATTCTAGTGCAGTATCACGTTATATTTTTAAAGCTACTTGTGACTGACGAGGAAATTGCAGATCCTTTCATTAATGCAAAATCAAAGCGTGTTTTGGTTGGAACTAATCTTTCTTTGCTAGCTGATGAAATACACCAGAAAGTGTGGAAAAAATAGAAGAATTCACCGAATCAGGTTCTGGTTGGAAGTTTGAGATGATTACCGAAATTTTGTTTCACGCAATGAAATATAACCTATTACGCAGTAATGGTGGGTATATTGAGCTACCACAAAAAATAAAAAAACAAAAAATACTGTATAAACGTAAAAACCTTTGATAACAAGTGCTTTCAGTGGGCTATTCTTTCTCCGATGTTTCCAGCAGAAAAAAATGCTGATCGCGTTGACAAATATTTTGCTCACGTATCAGAATTAAATTTAACCGCTATTGACTTTCCAGTTGCTGAAAATCAGATACCAAAGTTTGAAATACAAAATAATATTTCAGTTAACATATTTGGTCTTGACGAGCATGAAAACGTTTATCCAAGATATATTTCAGAAAAAGCGTCGCAATCGACAATAAACTTGCTGTTTTACAAAAATCATTACGTTTGGATCAAAAACTTTAACGGACTTGTTGGTAAACAATATAGCAAACAAAAAAATAAGAAGTACTTCTGTTATCGTTGTTTACACAGCTGTTCCGACAATGAAAAATTACAAAAGCATCTACAGTACTGTAATAATGTACAACGAATAACAATGCCAGGCGAGAATAAAAAAATTCTTTGGTTTGTTAATCACAATCATAAACTAAAAATTCCTTTCGTTGTATACGCCGACTTCGTGTGTTTACTTCAGTCTGTACTTGGCCCAGAAAATAATTCTAACCAAGCGAGTACAAGAAAAATTCAAAATCATGTTCCATGCGAAGTAGGGTATAAAATAGTTTGTTGTGTTGATCCGAGTTTATCCAAACCAATTAAATATATCGCGGTAAGGATCCATTTGTTTGGCTTCTCAAGCAGTTGATTAGTGAAGTTGGTAATATATTTAAACGCTTAAAGACAGTCGTTCCACAATCTGAATTAACAGCCCAGCAGAACTCTAATCATGAGCAAGCGGAAATTTGCCACATTTGTGAAAAGGTCTTTGACTTGCCTTATAATAAAAAAGTGCGTGACCATTGTCATTTGACCGGGCAATATCGTGGAGCGGCTCATGATAAGTGTAGTCTAAAATTTCATGCTCCAGATTTTATTTCAGTTGTTCTTCGCAATTTCCGAGGATATGACAGTCACATTATCGTAGAAGCTTTCGGTGATCCTGAAATAAAGTCTCGTTTAAAACTCGATAAATTAAACAAATGTATCTCAAATAATTTTGAAAAATATATGTCAGTTACTTTAGGTAAGTTGCGTTTTATCGACAGCCTACAGTTTATGGCAGCATCGTTAGAAGAGCTGGTAAAAGGTTGTAGCGAGTTTGATAACCTACAAGATTGTTTCGGCAGAGACGATGTCACCACAGCAAACTTATTAACAAAAAAGGAGTATTTGATGGAACTTCTTTACATGACAGAGATAATTTTTATTCACAGCTAAAAAATGAAAATATAACCGATGACGAGTATAATTATGCACAAAATATTTGGAAAGAATTCGATTGTAAAACATTTGGCGATTATCATGATTTATAACTGAAAACTGATGTGCTATTGCTTGCGGATGTATTTGAAAGTTTTCGCCGAGTAAGCTATAACAATTATGGATTAGATCCGTGTTGGTATTACCCTGCTCCTGGGTATCTTGGGATGCTTTGTTAAAGTTTAATAAAATCGAGCTAGAATTCCTAACAGATGTTGACATGTTTAACTTTATCGAAAAAAGGTATCCGTGGCTGTATTAGCATGATAACAAAAAAAGTGTTCGGAAGCAAACAATAAGTATATGAAAGAGTACAATCCTGAGCTTCCATCGAAGTATATTATTTATCTTATCGCTAATACTTTACACTGTTATGCAATGTCAGAACCAATGCCGTTTGGTGGATTTCGTTGGATTACACCTGACCAATTGCTGACGAAAACAGAAAAAAGATACCTGATGATGTTTTATATTTGTTGAAGTTGATCTCGATCATCCTACTTCGCTGCACGATTTACATAACGATTATCCGTTTTGTGCGGAATCAATGATAATCGATTATAGTTTGTTATCTCAAGAGCAACAAGCAATAGCATCACCAAGACAAAATTCTATGGTAAAAAAAACTAGTACCAAATTTACTCGATAAGAAAAATTATGTTTTGCATTATAAAGTTTTAAAACAAGCAGTAGATGCTGGTCTTGTGTTGAGGAAAGTTCATAGAGTTTTAAAGTTTAATCAGTCGCCGTGGATGAGAGGTTATATTAACTCAAACACTTCGAGAAGAGCCGTAGCGAAAACCGATTTTGAAAAAAACTTCTTTCAGCTTATGAACAACTCCGTCTTTGGTAAGACAATGGAAAGTATTAGAAAGCGAGTAAACATCGAGCTAGTTAATGATGTCAACCGCAGGAACAAACTTGTGTCAGATGATGATTTTGTTAGTATGAAAATTTTTAATGAAAATCTTGTCGCGATACAAAGAAGTAAAACAAATTTAAAACTAAATAAGCCGATTTACGTTGGAGCTTCTGTACTTGATTTATCGAAGTAGCTCGTATGCGATTTTCTTTACAATTTTGTTAAGAAGCAGTGGCCGTCAAGTAGATTCTTGTTTACCGATACTGACTCACTTGTTTATGAAATTGAATGTAAGGACGTCTATCAGGATATTTACAATAACCGACATCTGTTTGATCTCTCCGATTACCGTCGTGACAGTAAATTTTATGATGACACAAATAAAAAGGTTATTGGTAAGTTGAAGGATGAAATGAACTCACATATCATCACATATTTTATCGGATTGCGGAGTAAAATGTACGCCGTGTTGCTGAACAATAACAAAATAACAAAAAGCAAAAGGTTTCCCTCGCGATTTTGTTAAAAAATTTATGGAATTTGATGATTACATGTACGCATTTGACGGTGGTGTTAGTTTTATAAGAGCAATGGCTATTCGAACAAATCATCATAAACTTGAAACAGATGTTATTATCAAACGTGGATTAAGTAATTTTGATGACAAACGTTATTGCGAAAACGGAATAGATACGTTTGCACTTGGATATCATTGTTATGACAGATCTATACTTGACATTATATTCTCCGACTAGGGTATGAAATTTTGTGTGAACAATAAAAATCATGTTTGAAAATTTGACAATGACACGTAGCAACAATAGCAAGATCAAATATCTAACGATAGACGGTAAACAGTTGACAGTTTAAATTAACAATGAAACATCAGGAATCTGTTTTAGTGGCCGTGACAGGCTGAAACTTTCACTTATCAGATCTGGTAATAGCGAGTATTTTAATTGTCTTGAAACATTGAGCCAGAAATTGTCAGAAGAATTTAATAACTTTCATGATCCGATCAGTCAACAAAAATATACTAAACTTACCATTGATCTTGATTGATCCAAAGTATATTTCATTGATAAAAAAAACTAGCCTCTTAATAAACTACAAATAAAAGATTTATTTGAGTCTCGTCGTTGTGTGAGTGGTAGAATAAAGTTTAGTCTCTATTATCATGATGATGAAATATTTCTAATTTCAACAGTTGAAACGCTGACAATCGGTGATGAGGTCTAAAACAATTGTCTCTCCTGATGGATGTTGGTGCCTGAGCTAGAATCCTCGTTTTCATTTGAGGGAAAAAATTGTTGGTCGGGTAGTGAAATCGTACCCGACACATTGGGAGCTAAAAAGGTTTCTATCGTGGGGTGGTCTGGGCAAATTTTTTTCTTTGATAGAAGCCTTAAACCGCTAAAAAAAAAAAAAAAAAGGGTGTATTATGGGGATATGTTCCTTGAGCCAGAATCCTCACTTTTCTCTACTACTACGATCACAGAGGCCTCCGTGGACAGCGATGCATATCACATGTTAAGTTCCTCCAATTTAAGTCTTTTGTACACAGGTTTTTCTTTTAAGTAAAGGCATGTTGACATCATTGAAGTTGCCCGTTTTAGTGTCTAACAGATGAAGTAAAACGTTCTTTGTGTTTGTTTTTATCCTGTTATCGTGGGGTCGGTCATTCACGTCCATGACACGTACAATGTC